>LTAE01009034.1:7506-19386 GCA_001647135.1 Pontederia paniculata
ATCATCATCATCATCATCATCATCATCATCATCATCATCATTACATACAGAATTGAATTCGCAGAAGAGAAGTATCTCGTGAGCTATAATGCTCAATATATAAAAATCATAAATAAAATTCTCAATATGTAAAATAATATAATTGGACAATTAGAAATTTAGGAGGAACCAATATGATAATTCATTACCTCATTTCTGCATTAACCTGTAACATTATCTTTCAATATCTTTATCCATTGATGGAAAGAATATCAATCGCATCTTATCCTGGGATGACCATATATTTCTCATTCAATTTATTCAAGTAATCCCTTTTATCATTAATCGTGAGTCTTATCAATATATTGAAGGTTCATATTGTCCCTGGTGCCAATATGACTAACTATGCCATGGGGTCCTTTCTGACGCAAGTAGATCTACTCAAAATAATAGTCCTCAAAGGAACACAATTATCTCATGTATAAGATTCGTGTTAACATAGGAATAAATCCCTCAATTCATCGAGTCCTCTTCATACATAAGTTTAATCATAATCATTACAGTTTTTAAGTTTTATCATTAGTTGGGCTAAGTTTTCATTTAAAGAACATCTAAACCTACACCGTTCATTAACTCATTTTCAATCAATCAATACAATTAAATCACATAAAAATAAGTGTAAAATCAAATTTCTAGGAGAGAACACGACCCGCATTATTGGATGACACAACCCATGTTGCCCTCTTTGTATGGCATATATGTTTGGACGTGGATAGGGTTCCACTGAACACGGCCCTGGTGTCAGGCACGTGGTCCACGTTGTAGCTTGCAGTGTCGTACATTTTAAGCGATGTGGTCGAGTCAAGCGGTAGAGCGACCTGAGTTTAAGGTTTTCTTTTTTTTTCTGTCTTATACATTCGAGAAACACGCTCTGTGTTGGGATCCAACATGATCTGTGTCCTGAGTTAAACTGGGGTTACAGTAGGAAACGACATGCATCGTAGATGATGCGGCCTGAGTCCGACGAACGTGAACCGTGTTTACAAGGGAAGACACGGCTCGTGTTCTGAGGTCTGGTCATTACTAGATATAAATGAGATTTTCATACCAAAAATGTCTTGAGAGAGAGAAAACATAATTCTAAGAGAAAGGACAATCATTATGACAAAATCATATATGATTTATTATTCAGTTTCATGTTGAGAGTCTTAATTATGAACATAATTATATATCTTTTTCCGAGAGCATTATCTCCAATTTGTCCCTCATTCTAAGTCATCCTCCTTGTTTCTTATTCATCTCACGTGGTAGATCTTCTTCTTCTTACTCAGGTTGCCGCGGGTGGTCCCCCCCCTTCTCTCTCTTATCTAGTCTTCAAGAAGAGAGAGAGAGAGAGAGAAGAAGAAGAAGAAATCGCGAAAAGAGTGGAGGGTTGGGTCCTATTTATACGGAAGAAAATCCTCTTAGATGGATTTTGAATGAGATTGGGACTTTTAGGGTTTAACTTGTATTGCGACTAGGAGTCCTCTAAAACTAATTTGTATAAGTTTACAAATATTAAGTTACACTTTATTGTGCTTTAGTAAGATCATTGAGCAAGTGTTTCACATTTTGACTCTATTAATGAAAATAGAGATTACAACTTTTATAATTGTTAATTCATGCTAATTTATAGTGATGGCATGTATGACCTCGTGCATGCCTAATCTTAGGATTGGTCGTCACTAGTTTTGTTCCAGTTTCATTTAAATTTCACATATATCTTTTTAGAACATTTGAATTTTATTAGTCTCTTCTCCTAGATACAACAAAAGTGTGAGCATTCTCTCAACAAAAGGTTAGTCAATACAAAATACACCATTAGCAATGAAATAACCTACATATAAAAAAAAGAATTAGATCAGATAAAATGATTAACATAAGCACAACAAAAAAAAAGAACATTTAGCATATTGGTAACATTTAAGCATCACTAAATGTCACTTAAACGACACAAAAGTTAATTATTAATGAGTTTAAAATCACCAAAAAAAATATTTGGTAGCATTAAAACATCATATAACATTTATCTATAGTGATATTTAAGTGCTACGTAAAGGTTATATAATAACATTCAAAGTAATGTTTTGTGAAGTTAAAATTATTTTTCAAGACACTTAATTGTGGCAAAAGTTTTTTTGTTGTAACATCTACGATACATCATTTAAAAGAATAATAGTAATATTTAACCATTACAATAACTTAATATTTATAATTGTTAAATGTCACTAGAATTTATGAATAATAACAACTTGAGTCTAATATTCTTTAAATATCAAAGAAAATAGTAAATTGTATTTGATTGAAAAATTAAATTGATTAATACTCTCAATCCAATATTAAGAGCATATAATCAAGTTACCAATTAGATATCATTAATTCAACAATGGTAATGTTTCAAAAGTCTAAAGTATGAACTTGTATTAAATGTGAAACTTTCTAAAAATATGCATATCTATGAGTATATATTATATATGCCAACAACATGTTCTTATTTCCAAATCAGCACGTGTCTATTGGTGTAGAATATGGAGAGAGTGGCAACGGCTTCATCCTCAATGCACAAACAATGAAATAACCTTACTTTATTTTACACCTAATTCATCTTCTTCCGATTTATTTGGATGCAAAAGAGTTCTAACGAATTTCCTTTAGGATACTTAGACCGATATCAAGATTTTTTTGCATTAATAATCTTGGCCATTTAACAATGATGATCATGCAGAAAATCAATGTACCCAAATTATTGTTGTGCACCAAGAATTTGAGAGAGAGAACATTTTATTAATCCAAATTAGATGACCAAATGAATGATTAATAGGCTTTATATGAAAAATATTGTATTTTCAATTCAAAATTTTCTTTCAATCCAAAAGATGCACCGCAAAAAAGATTGTTACACCTTTTAATTAAATTTTTTTAAGCATTACATCTTTATAAAAATGCATCTTTCTATTTAATTAAAAATATATGGTTTATTATTTTTAAAAATAATCCAACATTCCCCCACATTTTTAAATGCTCTTTTATTTCTTGATTTTTTTAGAAATATCATGTTGTCATTTATAATGTCTTGGGACTAGAACTATAACTTAGCATGTCATGGTTTCGCTCATTCAGAATAAAATGATAGAAAAACTTTTAACAAATTATCCATTTCGAAAAAGTGTACACCAACATACACATGGGATCTCATTGCTATCATATGACATTTAATGTTCTCACTTTTTATGGCCTTGTGTAATGTATCTTTTTTATGAGTATTTCAAAGTTAAGTCAAAAACTCCTTGAACCTAACCAAGTTTGGTTGACACAATTGGTTAGCAGAGTTGTGTCCTAGAGTTGACGGGAACTAGTAGCCCCAAGTTCAATCCCTAGAGTCACCAATTTGGGCAAATGAATATCGTTATGCTCTTTACTCGACTACGGAATAGTCAGGTGCTAGTATCCCTGAATGTCGAGAGCCCCGAGAAGATACCCCGAAAAATGACTCCTTGAATCAGCCACACTTCATACTCCTATCGAAAATGCCTCATAAAAGTTATTTCAGCTTAAATGAATGGTATAGATATATTAAGAGGTATGATTATTCTATCAATTTTTCCTTATGGTACCAAGTGTTATTGATCTAGGGATGATTTCTTTTGGGTGAACACTTTCAATCACACTAATGATATACTTGTTTTATTCATTGAAATCAAGACTTAATGTTGTTCAAGTGTGGGTTGATGTTCCATCATTGGTGATTATTAACTCGGACTTAGTACAATCCCTTTTGATGTTTTGTATACTTCATCCATTGTAATTTTTTTTTGTGATAGGATTTACAAGATTAAGTTTTGATGGAACATATATAACAATGACCACACCTCCTTTTGTCAAGCATCTCACACAACTATGTCTTAATGGTACATGTTTTGACTTGCCATTATATGATTTGCATGTAGTTGCTTGACTATGGCATCTCAACATTTTTAGTGCTACAGATTTTGTAATACCAAAATTGATAATCATGAATTTCTTATCCACTCAATTTCTTTCCTTGCCTTTGCTAGTGCCACAAATTCAAATATCAGGATGGAGTCAACTATGCATTTTTTTTTATTTTTGAGTTCAAAGAAAATGCAATCCATCGTTCATGAAGACTCGTCCACTTATTGAAGCATGATCTTCAATATAATTTATCGAACATATTTTTGGCATCCTTTCAATTGAAGGATCTGACACTAATTCATATAATGTCCCAATTTCTTGCATAAATCATTATGCTTCTTTTTTTTATTTGCAAACATGTCTTGATTTATGCCAATTTTCCTATCTTAGCATGACTTGAGAATTTGAATATTTTTCCCTTTTAGTAAGACCTAGTCACTTCATACAATGCACACCTTATCGAGCAATCGTCTTCAATAATCAATTTGTTTGTTATACTCTTCTTCTAAATTAAAGTTGCCTAAAAGTCATGTCCTTTTTTTGTATAGTATCACTTTTCAAATATTTACACAAAAAGGAGATAGGTTTTTTTTAATATGAATAACACAATAATCTTGCAATCTTATTTAGTTGTGTCACAATAGATTTATAATTAATAGTTGTGAACTCAAGAAAAATGAGAGAAATAGAATATTTTACTCGATGTGCATTATTACAAGTTCATCACACCAAGTTTCAAGAAGTCCTTGACTGAAGTTATGTATTGCACGAACATGCTCTAAAGTCTCCCCTTCAACTTCTTTTGCCTTTTCGATGTTGAGAACATAAGTAAGCCTGAAGAATAGTGAGGGGGGTTCTTTATCTTCTTTTTCCAATGCAAAAAAAAATCGCCATCAAAGTGTTCGAATTTGACGAAGGCGATAACCAAAATTCTACTGGTGTTGATGTTGTTGTTGCATTGGTCCAAATTAAGCCTAGAAAGAGTGGAAACAATGAATGCACAAACAATTCTAAGCATGAAAGTAACTGCACTTTTCTTTATGCTTAATTCACCATCTTCCAATTTATTTAGATGCAAAAGAGTTTAAATGAATTTCGTGTAAGATATTCAGATTATACCAAGATTATTTTGCATTAATAATCATGGCCACTTAATGATGATATCGTTGCAAAAAATTGTTGTAACATATATTACTGTTGGCACCAAGATTGAAAGAGAGGATTACATTTTCTTAATCCAAAATGAATGAGATTAGCGTAATTTATATAAAAAAATAAAGGGTGACATTTTCAATTCAAAAGTTTCTTTTAATCCAAAAGATGCATCTACAAAATTATGTTACATCTTGTAATTAAATAATATTTAATTAATACATATTTTATAAAAAATGCACCTTTTCATTTAACAAAAAAAACTGATTTATTATTTAAAACTAAATCCCATAAATGTGTAGCTAATTTCATTCCAAAACAGTTCATCTATAGAAAATAAATACACCAATAGATGTTAACTTTATCAGTCGCATAAGCCTAGTGAATAAAATATTCAAGCGCATAAACAAGGAAACTAGTGAAAATCACTTAAACATCTATAATTACAATTCCATCAGCACAAGTAATTAAATAACTCAAACAAATCATGCCTCCTACTGAAATTGGCTCCATGAAACCTAGGAGCCTTGATGTGTGTTGTCTAATGTTCAATCAAAATTATATTCATGTACAGATGTGTAAGCAATGTTGTAACAGTGTGTATGCAGGATAGTGAATGACAATATCAGTTAGTTTTAAAACCTTAAGACAATACAAGATGCTGCAAATATATAGCGATCGATGATAATACTTCAGATATCAAATCCACAAGGAAGCTAAGCAATTATAAATGAATAACCACTCTAATCTAACTTAACTAACTACACTTAGAGAAATGATGCAATAAATCTAAAAACAATAGAAATACGAATTAACTTATTTTTATGTTTTCAGGTTGAGAAATGAAATAAAAATGATCACAACTAAGAAGAATCGAGGGTACACCAAAGATGTGAATAACCCTAGAGTTTGTATGCTTTGGGGATGTTGGATAAGATCATCATTATCGTGTGAGGTTTATATACTACACCGGATCTCGATAAAGAGAGGAATCATGGATTTCTTTTGAAGGGCTTTAATCACTATCTCCTAGGTGATCGACATCAGAGAACAAGAGAAAATCCTGGAACCTATCTAAGGTGGATCTAGTAACTACTCCGAATCAAGGGTCTTTCGGCATACAATCCATGCATCACAAGCTTGCAGACTCAGCGATGAAGCTCACTAATGAAACATGTATGAATGAGAGGGGTTGGTTTGTCCTCTAATCATTCTAAACCTTAAAAGAACAAATAAGTTTCTGAAGGTTGCAAGAACATGAAGTATCTGATGGTGAATAAAAACTCAAAATCTAATTGATAGAATCATAGAACTGTGAATGCTTGAATTCATGAATGCCCCTCAATCAAGGCGTATCATTCGATGAAAACCAACATAAAACAAGAAATATAACTGAAAGCAACTGGTCAATTCAAATACAATTGCGATAAACCAAGAAACTCTTCATAGGATTCAACAAGTTCATGAAACAAAACAGATTGAACAGATTCATAAACAAAACTCAAAATAGTTCAATGTATTCAAAACAAAGATGTGATCCTATTCGTCATCCCCTAATACTAACTCCAGAAGTATTTGTTTACACATCATAATCATCAGAATGAAAGACAAGTGTTAAAAAATGCTCATCATCCTGTGCTCTTTGCAATTTCCTCCCGTCTCCAGTGGTGTCTTCCCTCCACGCTGTCCCAATGAAGAAGATGGAATGGAATGATCCCATTGCCTTTTTTTGGTCCCTTTTATCCTCTTTGTCTTATGTTGACACATGTGGCCTTCTGTCTAGCCCAAAGTTATTTTCTCTGATTCATTCTTGACAATCATGATTTGTCTTGATTCTCCCGCCAAAGCAATTTTGACGTCTAGCGACTCGACATGTGGGGTCGTAATGTTCCTTCAAGTGAGGGTGTGATAACTCCTTTCCTCCAAAGTTCCTAAAATAATAACAAAAAAAAACATTGATTGACTTCAAATGCAAATATCGATAAATTCAACTATAATAGGAAAGTGTTCAGTAGAAAAGAGAAAAATGAGATCATAATGGAGATTCAAGCTCGAAAGAAGGCATGAAATACTATCAATCACAACTATAATGCCAAGTAACATGCACCCAATGCATAACATCAAGCATGCTAGATCTGATGAGTGAAAATATGTTAGATTCAGGTGAAAAAAATGATATGGATTTATACTTATTCTTCTAAGAAATTTGAGCTTATAATAAGAGAATGTAGGGAGGAAAATTTAAGGATCTATTTAAAATCTTGAGGTATCATATAACAAAGTCAATATCCTTGTCCTTGGACTTTTTGATGAATGAATGATTCTGAATTGTAAATGGAAATCAAACTAAGCACAAAAAATAACAACTAACTAGGAGCTCTAGTGATGGCATTTGCTTCTAAGATTTTTTTTTTTGATATGGTAAAAGAGAGCAATATCAATTTTTTGTTAGATAAAGGTCAAAAGGAACAATTAGATGCCTTGCTGACTCCTTATATGTATTGTACATGAACTTTTAAAAATAAACTCAAAGACAAAAAAATGAATTTTTCTAACAATAATATAATGATTTCTTACGTATGAAAACATTCTTTAACTTATTACTATTGAAGTCAAGATAAGGAAATAGAAACAATGAGGAAGCAACTATCCTTTTCTTCATTAGTCATTTAAAATTCCAATAGGAACCTTTGTGATCATTGATGAAAAGCATCATTTGTGATCATCTATGATAATACTGCATGCAACACTGATTTCTTATGCTTACTACAAGAACTAGCAAATAAAGGGTATAAAAAGATTGATTGTTCTTGGAGCTCTTATGTTATAATATTTTATCACTTTGTTGCTTCTATGTGCATATGGTCGTTCTATATGAAAATACACATTAGGAGATGTATACTATTTTTCATGACATGTACAAATGAAGAAATCAAATAACCATTAATTTGTTGAATGTTTAAGTAGAAATTATGTTCATCTTGTTATGACTAATATTTGTGATAAAATCAAATCATGATGTTTTGTAATCTACCTCTAGACATTTTAGTATAGATAGAATCATCTGTATTTGATTAGAGTCAATAAGAAATTTTTGTACTATATACTATTAGGTAAAAATAATTACAAGTCATTGAATAACATTTATCTCCATCTCTCTAAATTCATACATCATACCAAAGCAGGTTATAGACCATATCCAGTTAGTTCCTCAACATGAAGATATCGTCCTCAATCTCCTCCATCCAGCCTTCTAATTGATGGCTCTTCTTCGTCCTCCTTTTGTTTTTCCTATGGCATCCTTTTCTTTGGTCACAAAAAAAAATTTATTGAAGAAAATACAATTTCAGCCTATGCTACGAACCTTCAATATGAAATCTTATAATGATAAGTGTCACCAAACCCTAGTATCTTGAGTGCAAAAAGATGGATAAGTTACTATTGAGTTGGATTATTGCATTGCTTTCTATGGAAGTGTTACTTATCATTGTGGGGTCTCTAGACACCTCGTGATATCGAAATGATCTTCACCAAGCTTTTGATAAAGTCTGGAATTAATATTTTATATGATTTTTATTACATTTAAAATTTGAAATTTAAATCATTTTGTTATCATGATTTTATTTCCATGGACATTATTCATTGTACAATCCAATTTGCTTGATTTATGCTTGTGTGCAAATATATACACATATATTGTGCTCCCTGAATAAAATGGTTATACTGATTTAAATTTCTGTTGATGTATGCTAGAAGTAGCATTGTGAATAGTTTGTTAAAAGAAATTTTTTATGTGTTCTTATGTAGATATGATATGAAATATATTTTGATATGCAAATTATAATAAATATGACATTGTCGATATTCACACGAGTTATGTTATATTTTATGTGCATATAATGATAATGCTATATTAGTTGATGATTATGATATGTTAGGATATAGTATAGATGCAAAATTTGAGAATTTTCAACTTAAAATATGTATTATTTACAAAAAATGCTAAATTGACAGAAACATAGGTGAAAACTTTTAGTATGATAATATCTCTTGATTGATATCGAAATTTGTTTGGAGTAGTAACTCTTAATCGATATCAGAATTTGTTACGAATAATAACTCTTGATCGAAGACCTAATATGAGTATTAGCTTTTAATTGATATTTGAATTTATTGTAAGTGGTAGCTCTTAACGATATAAGTTTGTGAAGAGTGCATTATGTATCCTTTAGATTATCTCCGAAACTATTGTGGAAGTGATAAAAGAATATGATCAATATGTTAATATATGCTGATAGCACACATATATTTTTAATTTTTTTCCCTCGAGTGTTTGACTTGTCTTTTCTTTTATTACCTTATGCATTGATTGTTAGAAACATCTACAGATGTGCACTTGTTGTCACGTGGAGTATAGTTTGTGACTAATCTTAATTTATTAGTAGCACAACTCAAAAATAAAGGAAGACTATTTTTTTTATCTGAACAGCTATTCCTTAAAACCTGAAAATTCAAGATTACAATGCATCTATGTTTTTTTATATATTTCAGATAAAAATACAGAAATTCACCACAATATCAAAATATGATTATTTTGTAGAAATGAATGGTGCTGCGTTTCCAGCAACCTTTTTTTTTTTATTTTTGTGCCCTTTCCGATATCTTTGAAAACCCGAACATCATTCCTCCACCTCTCCCCGATGCCTCCGACATACGCGCTCTTCGTCTCTCACTGCTATGTCAGACCCTCGAACCCGCCTCTTGATTTCACCTGCGCCGCCATCACCGCCACCAATTCGTCCTCCTCACAGAAGCCTCAACAGCAACAGCAGCCATGTCTTCCCAACGCCGACGCATCTGTCAAAATGCCAACAGCTCCATGGATGCGGAGTCCCCTCCTCCTCCCTGCCTCTCAGATTCTCCACCTATCCGCTCCTCGCCCAAAGGATAAGAAGCGTTCCGAGCCGGAAGAAATCAGCTCACTCACCGACGGCGTCCGCGGAGGCCGTAGCCACCGCGCGATGCTTGGAATCATCCGCGACATCAAGAATCTCCGTAAACTCGATCCCCCGGATTCCGAGGAGGGCTCTGACGACGCCGAAGCTCCGGATTTTAGCATTCCGATCGAATGGGCGGAAGATGATAAAGAAGAAGAGGAAGCGGAGAAATTTAGGCGCCAGAGAAGGACGGCACCGTGGGTTGCTGCTGAGGAGAAGCTTGTCTTCAGGAGAGAGAAGAAGGTGAGGGAAGTCACCGCCGCGGAGGCTACGCTTCCGGGAGATGAACTGTTCAGGTTGCGAGGGGAGGCGAGGAGGTTGAAGGGGTGGATAAAGGCCAAGAAGGCAGGCGTGACGCAGGAGGTGGTCGACCAAGTCCGGCAGGCATGGAGGGAGAATGAGCTCGCCATGGTTAAAATCGTGGAGCCACTGCGGCGCAACATGGACCGAGCCCGAGAAATTGCTGAGGTTCTTCTTGAAATCTTAGCATTTGGTTTTTATTATAACTTCGTTTGACTAGAATCGATTGCTTTTGAGGCTTTTATGGCCGAGGACCTCTCTTTCAATTAATTCCTAAGAAATTAGTAAACTGCAATGATGATACAAAGAAAAATAAAGAATTTAATTTGATTTTATGAAAAGAATGATTAATTGTGTGAAGTCTAAGGCGCATAACATATGGCGGGTCAAAATATTACATTATTATTTGCTTGATTATAGTAACCAATAAAAATGATTTATTACAATTTGAAAGACTTGGAACTAGTGTACATATTAACCTTCATTGTCAATATCTGGTCTATTAATTATGCAATTGCTGCTGCCGGCATATGCCTGAATGCTGTTAACAGAATTGGCATTTGTTGGTGAAATAAGCTAGTTTGATAATAGTACATAAGCTTTTGCTAGCATCATGTTTGGTGGACCATGCAGCTAACTTCACTCATTTGTTTTACTCTTTTTTTTTTTTTTTTTTTAAGGAAGAAGGAAGGAATAACTACTGAGATTAGGTAGTCATCAATCTTGTATTAAAAACGTGATTTGTAGCATGTATAAGTGTGTACGCCAAACAGAACTCAGAAGGATGTGGACGCCCACAAAAAGCTACTATATGCCTCCGCTCACCATAAAAAATTGAGATGTATGCTCAGGATGCGCTACTGTTGATGCAGCGAGCGAGAATGGATGATACAATTAGTTTTTTTTGACATAAAGACAGCCATGTAATATAACTATAGAAGTTGAATAAAAATGGATGGTTTCAACCTTGCAAATCATCCTTCGCATTCTCAATAAAAAAAAAGCATCTGTCTTAGAAAATTGTCCAGTTATAATACAACCATATCATCCATGTGATGGCCAATGAACAATATTCTCATTTGGTTTACTTTTGTCTTGATATTTCTTTTGAGAGAAACTTTTGTCTTGATTTGGATATGATTTCTTTTCTAACAAAAACTTTTTTTTTTTTTGAGAAATGGGTAACGTTTCTGCCGTCCAAGCACGCCTCTGCCGTCCGGCGCCGGCGGTGTGCCACGAGAGGTGACGAGAACGTCTCCGCTCCCTCTCCCACGCTTGCTCGGAGTTGGTCCTGGCGCAGGTGTGCCCACGGTCAGATTGTCTGCTTCCTGACCCAGTTCTCAACCTTCTTCTCCGGCCGGTGCTTCCCCCCTTCTGCTCGGTCACTTGCTGCTGCCGTTGTGCCGACATCGTCTTGTGGATTGATGATGTTGGACAACTTCTGATTTTAGGAGTGGATGATGAGAGACAAGGAAATCAC
>LTAE01009036.1:0-14603 GCA_001647135.1 Pontederia paniculata
CTCTCCTATAATATAATCTCATAACTTTTCTTTTCCTCCAATTTAATTATTTTCTCTCTCCTATAATATAATATTTTCTCTCCACAAATACATTTTTTTCTCTCTTCTATAATCTTTTACTTATCTTTTCTTTAACATTATAACTTTCTCTCTCCTTATTTTTTTATTATTCCTCCTCTAATATCTCACTTTTTTCACTTTCTCTCACATAATTCTCATCTTTTCTTTAATCTTCTCTCTTTTCATATAAATAAATTATAAAATTAAGTTTATTTTAAATAGATTTCGACTTCGAACCGCAAGGAATATTATATTCCATCAACCAAACACACCCTAACTTCATTATTTGGTTCACCCAGCCAAATTGGTAGTTTAATTCTACTTAACATAATGCATATATTTGTTGACACCCAAAAGGAATTATTGTAGTTTAGAAATACACTATTGAAATAAAAGTAAACTATAAAGTAAAGAATTTGAAATATTATGGATTGGACACCCACACATATAATGTTTTTCGAAAGTTAATATAAATTAATGATTGTCAACATATATATTTCACATGCATAATTATGCATTTGATCATGTACCTTCTTAAGCATAATTCTATATATTTTACATGCATAATTGTGCATTTGATCATGTACCTTCTTAAAGCATAATTCTATCTTCTTGAGTATCTCTTTCATGATTTTATGAATTTTCCTGTCCATGTACCTTGTTTTCCACCCCAACATTAATTTGAGTAAAAAAATCTCTTATTTTTATACTTTTATGTTGCTGGAATTTGGGGAGAAATAATTCACACCCATAAATTTTAAATTGATAGTAGTCAAATGAAGAATTTCACATCTAATTTTTTTAAGATGTTCATTTCCTATATTCTTAAAATTGATGTTCATCTAATTTTAAATTTGTAGGAATGACTTTGAATGCATTTACTATATTCTTCTGATGTTCATTTCTATTAAACAATTCGTTTAATCACTTTTCAACAATTTCTTATTTCTGTTTTATTAAAATTAAGAAAAGAAAAAGAAACAATATTCAAATTTTGGTCATTGAATTTAGTGTTCCTTCTTACATTTGAAAATTATATTTTCTCCTTTAATTTGGTTTGTTCGAGAGTAGAGTAAACTGAATAAATGAAACTTGATTTTCTTGTGAATTCGATACATAACATACTTGATGAACATTATGCACTTCTAGTTGTGTGTTAGGAGAATTTTTTTAAATTTTATTGAGTGAATTTATTCGTCTTGACCTAGTTTCTCTAATTTTACACTAAAAAAAGTCGCCTATGAATAATATTTTCACCTCTTGTGAAAGTGAAGCTAGGTACCTCCTTGATTTGAATATATTCATTGTGATTTTTCACTCTTTGAATTAATGTGGGCTGTTACGAATTTCATAACACCAACATTTACACCCCATATGACAATTCAAGAAATGCATCCTATGCAATAAACCATTCTCTAAGAGAAAATAAGAGCAAGAACCATGACAAGACAATATCCCCCCATTGAATAGGGATACTTTGACCCTCCGAGGTGATAAATTACTTTTGAAATGAATGAGACTCCGAGGTGATAAATTATTTTTGAAATGAATGAGAGGTGTACGTGTAATATCTCAGATTTTTAAAAAATAAAATAAAATAAAATAAAATAAAGGGGAAATGATAAGATAAAGAAAGATATAGTTGGTTAAGATTAGGAAAAGAATTTGAATTGAAGTCAAACTGTAATATCTTCTTATCAATTAAATATTCCTAATCATATGTTAATTATTTTTAAAAGAATCCTAATCACATAAGATTATCTTATAGAATTATAATTACATACAAAGTCAGAATTTTAATTACACTCAAACTTCACCTAAAGGATGAATTTCCTCCATGTAAATAGGACCCAACCCATCCTCTCATCTCATTATTTTCTCCCTCAAATTCAAGGCATGAGGAGTTCTCCATCTCTTCTTCCTCCTCTCTCTCCCTCTCCATCTCTCTTTCTCTCCCTCGGCACCGCAGTCATGAAGGACCAACACAGACCGTGTCCACATGGGACGCGGGCCATGTTGCACGAAGAGGAAGAAAGCAGACCGCGTTGCTGAAAGGCGATAGACCGCGCGACGGAGCACCGTGAAGACATANACCGCAGTCATGAAGGACCAACACAGACCGTGTCCACATGGGACGCGGGCCATGTTGCACGAAGAGGAAGAAAGCAGACCGCGTTGCTGAAAGGCGATAGACCGCGCGACGGAGCACCGTGAAGACATATGGGCCGTTCCGAAGAGGACTCGTACCGCGTCGTGCTTAGCGATTGATTGTCGAAAAATCGAGGTATGTAATTAGGACAAGCAGTTTTCAGGTCTTAATCGATGATTTATGATAATTAATGAAGGTTTTCGGTAGATTAGGATATATTAATATGATTTAATGAAAGAGTTCGTCGGATCTGGATAACTTGATCACGGGACGCGGACCGTGTTACCCTAACACGGCCCGGGTCGCGGTGTCGGCGTGAGATACGTCGGACGGATGGATCAACACGGTCGGAGTTCTCTGGAAAGTACATCGCGTCACCCTGACGCGTCGCACATGCAGCACGCGCACCCTGACGCGTCGCGTGCCCTAAAAGGGTCGTGTCCTTCGGAAGGACGGCCACGTCGGACCTGACGCGCGCTGTTTCACGAACGGCCGCGCTCACCTTGAACAACGCGGTCTGTGTTATACCAACACGATCTGTGTTGCTAGATTTCAAAGACTCGCCGCATCATCTGCTGTAAACACGTCTAAACTGGGCACAACACGGTCCGTGTCACCTCTGACGCGGTCCGTGTCCTGACTGACTGTTGTCTTATTTAATTGTTGTCCTGACTGACTGTTGTCTTATTTAATTGTTGTCCTGACTGATTGTTATCCTGACTGATTGGATGAATCTATTTGAGGTAGGGTTAGTATTCCATCACGTGAATGTAACCTAATAGATAATTGAAAGATAAAATATGTAATTGATTGTGATTGAAATGAACTTCATGAAGAGGAAGGCCCGGTGCACTAGGGATTTATTCCCTCCTGTTTAGGGACTTGTTCCCTCCTGTTTAGGGGTACGCCCCTCCTGTTAGGACTTCATGTCCTCCTGTTAGGGTTTTATGCCCTCTTGTTTACTGTATGAGTCTTGAGTTGACTCCATGACCTAGCTAGCCATCCTGACACCGGATCATTGGAATCTTCATGAATTATAACCGCTCATCCTGATTGAATTACTGATTGAAAGATGATACTTAGAAATAACTGGACCTGATTTACTGTACACCTAGTGAGTTAGTGTAACTGACATGTCTGTACTGTTACTGAAACTGTAAGTCTGAAAGGAAAATATTTGATCTACTCACTGCATGACTCCTGATTATTATTCCTTTTTATATGATCTTTACATACTGAGTGTCACAACTCACGGGTTCTACCCCTGCGAATTCAATTTGGCAGGTGGCTTTGATCTTTGATAGGTTCTGATGATGGTGCTGATGGTGGTGCAGCTCATGGTGGTCTGCTTTGCACATGACATATGATCCTGGTTATGTTCTACTGGTCATCTGTTAGAGATGAATATTGTTCTGAGTCATTACTAGTTATTTGAGTAGTCCTTGATGTCTAGTAGTTTTGTTGGAACTAAGTATTGTATTATTAGTCTTTATATTGCAGAAAGATATTTTAGTTTATATTGTTATTGTTATCTGATGTGGCTCTGAGATTGACCAGTCAAATGATCAAATCAAAGATAATAATATGACGTGGTGACGTCTCCAAAGTCAAGATTATTGTCAGATGATAAAATCTGATTTTGAAAGCGTTACACTACATGTATCACACTCTTTTTAACTGCACAAAGATGCGGCAAACTTGATTCTTTTTTATAGGAAACTGTAGGCACCTAGTCATCGTGTCACAAATGCTTCCTTGGTGTATTGAAGAATCCAATTAATGGAAGCTCGATCGGATGCCTCATCAATGGAACCTGGAAATGATATATGACAAATCAAGATTTTCACTAGAGTTTGATCAACCGAAGAATATTACTGCTTCCAAACTTACACTTCACCATTTAGTTAAATACACTTTTATGGATGCTACCAATTTACTCCGATGGACTTTACTTCAATTTTACATTTTTTTTCTGTTATATCTTGTCAGTATGTTTTTTTAATAATTTGTTCAATATTATTTTGTATTATGCAACTGGACTCGCCGACTCAACGTCAAGAAAATATGAACCTAACCCGACTCGAAATAGGAAAGAAAAAAAAAAAGGAAAAGCACCGACCTATTGGATACGCTTTGGTCTATATAAACGTTACACCTCCACACACATACATCTCTCTCGCTCTCTCTCTCTCTTTCTCTCTCTCTCTCTCTCACGGCCAAGATTCCAATATCTTATCTCTCTCTGTCTCCAAGATCTCGGCCAAGATTCCAAGATTCTCCGACTCCTTCAGCGCGCGGCAGCCTCCCGATCGATTATGTCCACCATGCTGCTACGCGCCGATCACGTCGACGACGACGACGAAGTCACTGGCGGTACCTTCCATAGCGCCCGCGCCAGTAGCTTCAACTCAAGCGCAGTCAACAGCGTCGATGATGTCGTCGTTTCCTTCCAAAAGAGCGGCCGCAACGGCAACGACGACGAGAGTGATGACTGCAGCAGCAGCATGCAAGTGGACATGTGGAACCAAGATGGCTCCAGTCGACTCCTGATGCAGCGCTACCTCCGGCATAAGATGCTAAGGAAGCTGCGCCAGGACAAGAACGGCGACACGTACCTCGCGGAGCTGAACGACAAGAAGAGGACGCGGACTCTGTACGTCATCAAGACGATGCGCAAGGGCATTTTCATGACCATCGCAAGGAGGACCTTGTCGTCGATTGAGACGGAGAGGCAGGTGCTCAAGTGCCTGAGCCACCCCTTCCTGCCAACCGTGCACGCCGACATCGACTCGGAGGACTTCTTTTTCTTGGTCATGGACTTCTGCCCCGGTGGTGACCTGCGAGCTCTGCTTCGGAGGGGGCCTCTCAGTGAAGGGGCCGCCAGGTTTTACGCAGTTGAAGTGCTACTTGCCATGCACTACCTGCACACGTACGGGATCATCTACAATGGTCTCAAGCCTGAGAACGTCCTGATAAAGGCAGATGGGCATATCATGCTGTCGGGCTTCGATCATGCTCGCTTCTTGAGCCAGCTGCATGGTCATGGTGCAGGCCAGAGGGACGAGGGAAGTAATGAGACAAACGACGTGCGCATCCCTCCAGAGGTGGCCAAGGGAAAGGAGCACGGCATCCCCGCCGACTTGTACACATTTGGGATATTTTTATACGAGCTTCTGTTCGGGACAACGCCGTCGACGCAAGAGAAGACAACGTGCATGGGGCGCCGGCAGCCGGCGCTCAAGTTTCCACAAGAGCCGGTGGTGAGCTGTGCAGCCCGGGATTTGCTAAAGCGCCTACTCAATAAGAATCCAAAACGAAGGCTCGGTCACAAGCACGGCATCAACGACGTGAAGCAGCACGCCTTCTTCCGCGGCATCAACTTGGCCTTTCTACAAAGCATTGCTGACGGCTGCTTGAGACCGCCTCAACTGCCCAACAAATTTTACAAAAAGAAGCATACCTTGCTTCATGCAAACTTGTAGCTTTCAATATAGTTTTTTTTATTAATGAGATCAAGGTTGTATTAATCTCAAATAGTGGATAAGATATTGAATTTAATTTTCATAATTGGACTCGTGTATCATTTTATTTCTTTATTTTTTTATTTTTTTCTTGTCTTAAGCTTAATTAAAATGCAGATTACTTTTATATCGAATTATTTCTTCTAACCAAATTAAGCACTTGCATCGACGTGTAAAACTTAATAATGATGATGTATGAAGAGCAACTTTCAACCAACTGCCAAGATGATCACTCCAATAACAAACAAATACCTTTCATACATGCAAAACTTTGAGATTCAAGAAATTTCCCAAGGTGGGATTTGGTTGGAGAATAAAGGGTAGAATATAACCTTCTTCCTTCTATCAAACACCTATAATTCCATTAAAAATATATATATGCAAAAATGTGTATAATCCAAATCATTCATGAAGAATAATCCAAATCATTCATGAATATAACCTTCTTCCTTCTATCAAACACCTTCACTTTTTTTTCTGAACAGCTTTCGTCTTCCTCCGACGTCTTTCTATCTTTGATTCTTTTCCATTGGTGTTTTCCCTCCTCTTTTCTCTCCCCTCGGTGCTTGTCCACGTTCTCTATTAACCGCTCGTATTTACATATATCTGTGCTACAGTAACTTTTAGTTAACAAAATTCCATGCTAGAATTATTTTTCCCTTTTTTTATTGTCTGATGAGCAGGAGCGAATCCACATATATAAATTGGGGGGCCTCGGCTCCCAATTTTTCGATGTATAAAATATATATATATATATAAATATATACTAGTAGTTATAATCAATAAAAAGATAAATACTAATAAATTATCACAATTATTAAACTCATATAATGAATAAGTGATTTTAGTCATCATCAAGAGATCTAGGATTCAAATTTTGGTCCCTCCCAATTTTTGATAATTTATTATTATATATTTTGGTCCCCTAACTTTTCTTCCTCGGTCCCTGTCTCTGTTGATGAGTGTGTGATCGGACGCATCAAATTTAATCATAGACATTAACTCAATTATTATCAAACTAAGCTCACAAAATTAAAATTCCGAGGGTGAATAAGATTAGTAGATTGATTGCCATAGTAAACTTTCATTATACATATCAACCAACTATTTCGCCTAGTATTCTGCAGTATACAAGTTGCAACATATTCCTTTTCCCCTGACTAATTTCTAAACGGATAGTTACAAAAAAAAATAACAAAAAATGATATAATAACTTATCTTAAACAACCAAATGTATCAAAATATATAAAAAAGAACAAAAGAAAAGTAAACAACTAGTTGCACAAAAGTAAAGTAAATAAAATTTTAATTTCTTTAATTATTGTTATAGGAGAAGAAGAATATGTTGTGCACAACATATGATGTGCAATTTTTTTTAAACATTCATATGACGATCAAGAGTTATACATGTGCATATCTCATATGAACGGTTAAAGTTTTAGCTCTTGATTCTCATTGAAATCGTTAAGATATGCACAACCCACTCCATTTGCCCATTTTATACTTTTATTAAATAAAAAAATAATGGTAGTTCCCAAACACATTGTAAAAAATAAAACTATGGGACATGAAATTGAAGGTTTCCACCCTGTAGGCAAGGCGATGGAAGCATATGGCTTATTTTCTTAGAAAGTAATTAAGCTTGTGTTTTCTTAGATATTAGATCAATTGTTAATGATGACATGTATGAAAAAATGATGCAACAACATAGCATACACCTCTGTCATGCTAAGATTTTAACATATTAATATTTTGACTCAAATTAAACTTTTTATTCACGTTTAATGACCTAATGATGGTTTAAATTGTTTACCGATGTAAAATCTTCATAATAAAAGGTACAAACAGATCATAAACTTTTATGCATGCTTATGTTCTTTGAAGGGTCATCTTGTAGTAAAAGGACGTCTGCTACATACAATATAAAAAAATCTTTCTTTTCAAAAACTTTTACTTAGTTCTTGTCATCCGGCCCTTCCCTGTTTCATCCCTTTCCGATATTTAGCTCTAATTTTCTTATCAGTTAACCTTCTGCTATCATGACTTTCACTAGTTGTTCCAATTTTTTCCCTGCTAAGTAGATATGTTTGTGTTGTTATAGTGTGCCACCATATTCAAGTCCTTCCACAGTAGCAAATCTTTGACATTTAAATTCCTTCCACTAGAACAGAATAATCACTCACATGGACAAACTATGAGATTTAACATACTTTATTAAGAATCTAAGACAATCTGAAACTAAGAATTTTTTTTTCCTCATTTTATTTGCCTTGAAACGAGACAGATCATTATAAAACAAGAATGAGATTGCCATTAAGCAGGCACATCTTCAGATAAAACAATTTCAATTATTAGTTAAAGCTGTACATCTCCAGCATTTGGACATGGGATGACAATTTACAGGTAAGCTTTTATCTCACAGGGTTAGGAAAAAGAAGAATCATGCCCAATGCTTATAGCGGGATGCGATCATTCTGACTCTATGTTCTCGTCTCCGGAAGCAATTTGGCGAGATTCAGACAGCGAAAGTCGTCTAGCCTTCCCCGTGACAACTTCAAGAGGAGCTTCTGATAATGTCAACGCTGGAGGCCCTGATGAGGATCCCAGAAGACGTCTTACCACAGGAACATCGGTTGAAGAGGATGACGAGAGACTATATGCATACACACCCATGGGCGTAGCCATGGGATGGTCAAATTTGCAATTTGGACCAAACTTGCAAATGCCATATCTCGAATAAAAGATGCACAAGGGCTCTCCCTGTCAGAACAAATTAAAGTTATCAAAACAATGAAGTCATGAAAACTCTCAAACAATTAGATGATCCTCAATAAGAAATGCAAATCTCGACCACTCAAATTACAATTATACTTTGAAAAGTGATAAGTTTTATTAAAGATGCAGAAATAACACTTGGCTTATCGCAATGTTACATTGGCTTTATAGTCCTTAAACATCAAGTGCCAAAACTTTTTTAATATATTGACAATGACTGACTCACTTTACTAAGGGGCCGAAAACATATTTTTTTTATTAAAATAAAAGGAGACATAAAATACAGCAATGATTTCCATCTGAGCTATGAAATATAAAAGAAATAAAGGACTAAATCTATGGCCATCATAAGTTATGAAGTAACAAATAACAATTATACAGGATAGGCATAATCATACAAAATCCTTAATCAAATAACGAGTCTGAGGTCGTGAGTAAATCTTACAGGGCGCAAAGGAAGGCCTAATGGACTCAGCAAGCAGTTGGGTGCAGGGATTAGCCTCTCCCTTGGATGATGAAATTTGCAGACTGCGCCAAATTTGCAATCTCCAGTTTTTATATAAAATTGGCATTCAGGTTCACCAGGTCTTTCAGGGAAAACATTATCCTGTTGCAACGTGTACTGTCCCACAGGAAATGTACCGGATCGATATGAAGAAATTGCACCTTGAACTCCCACACTTGTTTCACTCTGGTGATAAGTTTCATAATAATTAGTGCCTGGAATTTGTGGCTGGTTCTCAGAAGTTGAAACAGAATCCAACTGCCCCTGGATATAGAAATTTGAAACTAAGAATTAGCCACTTTCAAGAGGAAAATCTTCTATTCCTTTTTTAGGAATGATTCTATTTCTTTGGATTTGATTGTTCAAATATCTTTATCTTTCTCACATTTTCTGATAAGCATTTTTCCAAATATCAAATTCAGGAGGAAAAATTATAAGACAAACAGCTTTGGGGACATTAGTCTTTAATTGACTTATAGGATGATAACATTCCAATCGACATGCATTCACTTAAAATAGGTAGCCAAAATTGTAGTCTAAATGTGGCCAGAGAGTGACAATGTGGAATGTGACATTCAAAATTCTTTGAAGATAAATGCCAAAAGATAGATGCTTCACAAAAGCATGTTGATTATCCCATTCAATATGTTCCATTATTATCTAAGTTAAGGGTATTCTAAGATACAATATGAAAAAAGACAATAGAAGTATAGAACTTACAGGAAATGAGTTCCAGCTGGGAACTTGAACTAGACCTTGGGGAAGAATTAATTGAGCATAACTTGAAGGAGTTCTCCACCGAGGACTGGCAACGAAAGAAGCTCTTGACAGTGGCCAGCTCGGCAAACTCCCAGAAAAAGATTGCTGAGTAGCAGTAGGTGAATGTACAGCAGGATAAACAGGAGATCCACGAACGGAGACCATAGTACTAGAAGGCTGTGGATGGTGGAATTTACAAGTATTCCCGAATTTACAAGCTCCGGTTTTTAAATAATAGGCACATTCCTTCTCATTCTACAGTAGAAGAAAATGAACTAGTTATGTATCATGGACCTTATACAAACCCAGGATAGAAGTAAATGTTAACAAGAACGTGAATGCTCATATGTTAGCACAAGGTGTATACAAACCGCGCGGAGTGGATAGCCTAAAATATTTAGCTGAACTCTCCCAGCAATTCCAGCTTTCTCTCGAGGGTGATGAAATTTGCACGTAGTCCCAAATTTGCAGGTACCAGTTTTTAGGTAGTACTAGATAATGTAAGAAATTAAAACTAATCAGAATTACATTTACCATGTATAAAAAGTGAAACAATTGTTATTAAGAAGTAAACAGATATGGCCATATTTAAGCAGAAGAATCTGGATACAAACAAATCCGAAATCAACAGTTGCACACAGATTGAAGGTATTCATGACCCTAAAAAAGAGAAAAAAGCAAGTGAAAAGAAAAAACAAATCATGATCATATAATGGATGTTTAGTTTGCCCCTAAAAGGCATTAACTAAAATTTTATTGCTAGACAGGATCAGCAAATACCGTTCAAATAGAGAAACTGCATTAGCCTGTATCAGCTAATACAGGCTTTCTGTCAACCCTTATCAACTGACATGAGCCCCCCATCAGTCTATTAGACGATACATTCTTTTTTACCGAGAACTACATTAAGATGCATTGTCCACACTCAAATATGTATCATTGTATCTCATGTGTCCAGGTCTTTTTTTTTCCTGAACTAAACTTGGCACAAAAGTTAATATTCTTCTTTTTAAGGGAATTTTTTTTTCCTTTTCTCCAAGACTAGGAGGGTATAGACATTTTATTACGAGGATACAGGCTTTACTAATTTCTCCAAGAATTCACCTACAGGAACAGAAGGCCAAAGTAGGAGTAAAAATAACTTTACCTATTTTTAGGGAGAATTAATATTTTTTAATGAGGGAGAGAGAGAATTAATATTAGTCTGATTTCCTTCTCGAAATATTCGCTTGATTCCAATTCAACAATGAGAAATAAGGTTGGCTTATCCATTTTGTTTTCTACCGTTTCAGCAAAATGTGTACAAGTAAGAGACTCTTGATGTATGTATTTGTTGTAAACGAAACATTTGTCTTACACGACAAAAAGACGATGAACCTCTTGTTCCCTTTTTGCGAGAAGGGGAAAGCAAGATTAACCACCCTTTCTACTGTTAAATAACTACTAATGTCATGATCCTGAAATTTTTTAATGAATATAGAATACCTTGAGGAAGAAACTACTACTGACAGGTTACCTGACATTCAGGTTGCCCAACTCTTTCAGGATAACCACCCTTAATTCTAGCAGCAGCAATAGCCTGGCAGATAACAGCATCGAATCAAGATCATTAATTTGCAAAAACAATTATCAAATGGTTCATCCAGTGAAAACCAACAGCCACATCCCCACTTGATAGATTGTCAATTCTGTGAGGAAGTATGCTAGGAAGAGAACAGCAAACACTGATGAGCAAGAAGAAATGTTTTCATCCTGTTAGTGGCCTAGGTTCTGTTTCTTAAACCATTTCCTTTTCCTCCTAATTTATACATGTACAGATTATTGGAGTAAACGTTTTGAGAAGAGTCAATAAGGAGGAATCATTTTCTGTTCATAAAAAAAAAGGTTTATTTTTATACGAGAACTTTTACCATCTAGTTAACAAAAAATCCATGCATGTTCCACGTTAGAAATGATTTTTTGATAAATGAGATGAGCATGTAGATGAAGGATCAAATACAACCATATCCTTTAACCCCAATCATAACCAAACTACACTGACAGAAATAGAATTTTGAACTTCTCAATGATGACGTTCTTCCACAAGAGCATAGGTGATTAACACTACATTGGAATTACAAGAATATTGCATTTTCTTATATGCGATATATTAGACATATGAACAATGCTTGGTGAAAGAAAAACAGAAGTTTCAGCATATAGGTTAATAAAGATATGTCATTGTTTTTTGCTAAAAGGTATTTGTTATCTCAGACATGAGAAAATAATGTATAGATTTTTTATTTAATTGAGCAAAATAGGGGGCAAGTACTCATGTCAATACCAAATAACAATCACACAAAATCTGTTAAGTGTAAACCAGAATATTAGATAAGGGAACAGATTTACCAGCTCTCTATTTGGAGGATGATTGAACCTGCAACTCATCCCAAACCTGCAAAGGCCAGTCCTGAGGTAATAAGCACAGTCAGGTTCTCCTGGACGCTCAGGAAATGTTCCAGATTCCATGGTTTCACTCCCTCTCATGCTCATTTGCCACATTGCCTCTGCAATTACACCAGATGTATAACTTCACCTACTCAATGATCACTTGGACAAAATTATGTAATATAATGGAAAAAATCCTGCATCCTCCTGGCGCAGGTGGGAAAATTATGTAAAAGAATGCTGATCAAAGAGATATTTTGTCAGGACTAAACTTATAATTTAAGTTGAAGGATGCAACATTTGTGATGATTGATACCATTATCAGGCTGTGTATTATTGAATAAGTCTTTCACACTGACATATCAAAGTTTTTGCAACTAACTTAGTTGCATAATGAATTATCTTCTTTTGCCAAAAAGAAAGGAGATTTTCTATTGAATGCATACAAACTCCACTTCACTACTATAGGTTATCCAAGGAAAGTAAACTTGGCAAATGAGTTGATATAAAAAATAATGACAATCAACTAATTATCCAATATTTCCAAATTAGTAACTACACCAAACCATCTGCAGTTAAATGCACTTCTTCATACACATGCATAAGAATACATACAGACTCCCCATGACCACTATAGGTTATCCAAGTAAACTTGACAAACGAGTTGATTTAAAAAATAATGGCAATCAACTAATTAACCAATATTTCCCATTTAGTAACTGCACCAAAACATCTGTAATTAAATGCACTTCTTCATACACATGCACAAGAATAAATACGTCCAAGTAATGGCAAAATGCCAAGAATAGCCTGAAAAACTGAAGAAAAGAGGATATGATCTTCGAAGAGTCAAAATTTTCGTAAAATATCTAATAAATTAAACAAAAAATTAAAATAGGTAACATATTGACGCCCATGGAAATCACAGGCACACAAGGGAGAAAATATGGCATATCAGTAATTGACACTAGTAGAATTAGATGAGAATGAAGTAGAGAACAATCACTCCACTCAGTTTTACAGAACTCAAACGATCAGAAAGCCTTCAAGAATTGCTACCACTGTTAAAACATGAAAATATTGACTAATGTTGATAAAGAACAAATTGTTGTAAGGGAAGCATCATGGGAGTAAAAGGTGATAGATCACAGCTAAATCACTTTACATATTCCACTTTAGACCACAAGTGGATTCCTCTAGCTTTTTATATGTCGCATTCTAGCATTTCATTTATAATTCAATTTAGTTGGAGCAATCACATTAGTTGTAGAGATAATTATCTTCATTATACAATGAGCACTGATAGGTTTTTTTTTCGGGTTTGACAAGTATAATGACAGTTACATTTATTATTCAGAGGCAATTTTGTCAACATTTAAATTTCCAACGTTTACAGGAAAAAGAGAAAAAAAGACATTTTTTTAGAAGACATGTCAAAAACATTAAAAGAGGACATTCTAACAATCTAAAATCTTTATCTTCTGAAAATTCACATAGGATCGGAGCATCAAAGATAAAACTGCATCCCATTAGAGAGAAAGAGAGAAAAGTCCTACATCTAACAAACCAATGGATGAAACAACCAACTTCTGACACATTCGATCTGAACACTCAAGTCCAACCAAAACCAAACAAGATTTTAAAAACAAAAGTAACAGAGGAAAATTAGATTTTTCAAAGTTCAGGGTTTCTGCTTCATAAATCACAAACAAAATCCAAAAAAAACTGGGGTACTCAACAATTTACTCAAACCGATTGGATTCCACCGAAACCAAAATTTTGAAATTTGGAGGTAGAACACTTCACGTTTCACAATTTGCATGATTCAGGCAAGACCCAGCTTCACCGAAATAATAAAGCTTCCATCTTTTCATCTTGTAAGATGGAGCAAAAGCGAGAATGAGATGGAGCGGGACGGAAGTAAAGTAGAGGAAAAAAAAACCAACACTCGATCAACTTCCTGAATTATACCCCGAACCAAACGAAACCCCAAATCTCGAAGGGTGAAGAGAAAGAGATAGAGAGATACAGCAAGAACAAAATCCCACTGGGAGCTTCAAATGAAGAGAATCCCGGTGTAAGAGACCTCCGCAGAAGACAAAATCAGAGGAAACCCTAACCCTGGAGGAGGCTGGAAACCACGGGTACCTTCATGGAGCGGGGGCTGGAGGAGGACGGTGGAGGAAGGCGGGGGAGGGGGCGGAACTGCTACGACGGCGTCGATCGCCGGCAGCGTCGCTGCCCGGGGCCCGCGGCCGGCCATCACCGTCGGCCGGAGCCCATCGCGGTCACTCCTCCCATTCTTACCGCAGCAGCAGCAGCCGAAGAATCACAAGAAGGAGCGGAGGAGGAGGCGATCGGAAGCAGAAGCGAAGAGAAGGCGAGAGGAGGAGAGGAAGAAGAGGGG
>LTAE01009037.1:3245-19375 GCA_001647135.1 Pontederia paniculata
GGGGCAACAGAGAGGACCAAATTCAATAGTATCATCCGATCCGTAGGCTGATGTTCTGGATTTCCATTCCGCTAGTCTCTTCTCAATTTGATCAATGACCGGAGTTCACGCACTGCGGGTTATCCTCCTATCTGACAGCGGCAGGCTGAGGTAGCTGAAAGTCATAGGTGTCTCATGATATGTATATCTTTAGTTAATGACGATTGAAAAAGGATGTAAACAATATAAATTCACAGCTTTAAGTCTTTTTGATAACTATCTGGCTTGATGCCATTTTGTCCGCAACAGAATCGAAGCATAGTCAGTCAATCATTGGTGCATTAGCGAAGGACTTTTGAAGAAGTTTCAAAGGTGCTTTCACTGAAAGCATAACATGCTTCTTATTATGTGACTGTTCTTTATGAATTTTTGTGTTGCTACACATTTTCTGCGAACGAAAACTATTTTTCTTGCATTCTTTTAAAATAAGCAAATGATTCCGTGGATCAAAACATTTTACATGAAAGCACGTGTTTTTTTTCAAATTTGTGGTCCTCATTGTTGTTGCCAATTTTTCGGTCACTTACTGGAACTATCTATAAAAATGGAACATAAGGAGGAAATAGTTGATATATATGAGAAATTTCCTTGCCTATGTAAATGTGCTTTTGGATTAATTTGTTTTCACTGTGTCTACTACAAAACTAAACTAAACTAAAACCTTTATTTTCACTAAGAAATTTTCAGACAACATAAACATTTGTTATTTAGTTGTAAGTGATGTTTGCTTTTGGAGCCTATTTGTGGTTGTAGTTGGCAATAGGTGCAGGTGGACTGAAGTTACTGTTACAAAGGCAACTCTCCGCCTGTGTTAGGTTGGATTGTGATTAGTGACCATTTGCATGTTAGATAATAACCCTTCTTTGGATAAAATTCCTATAATTTTATATGATTTGAGTCGGAAATTTATATTATAATATCTTCTGTATATATGATACACTTATTTTTCAACAAATATGAATGCCTATTGACTTCGAATATTCATCATTGACCCCCTCGAACAAAAGATTGTAGTTTGACACCTTTAGTGTACAACAACGTACAAACTGACATGAAATCGATCAGACATCTTCCTCCTATGAAAATGCAACACTTGACAGACTAGAGGATGATAGGGCGTTATCACATGGGGAAATGATGACAAGAGATCATCACACGACTATAGTGAGACAAGAGGATAACAAACTGGAAACTCACTGGATACAAAGATCAAGGCAGTTGTGCCTCCAGGAAAGACACTCCAATAAATGATTTTTCCGCTTAAGTGTGAGCAATCGCAGGAGGATAAATAAAATTGAATGCATTATGGACAATGGCAATGAAGTTAGAGGCAGGGATGAGGTTGGCCGCGCTGCTGCTAACTATTTCTACTTGGCCACAAGAAGGAGAAACGCGATGGCTGGGCAGGTAATGTTAACTTTTCTCACTGAGGATCAGAAACATCCTTCGGTTCATCCATTCACTGAGATGGAGGACAAGAGAGGTACTAAAGAATCTACAAAGAGAGGGGCCACTGGGTCCAAATGGTTTCCAAATTCTCTTCTTTCAAGAATTTTGATTGGACTTGAAATAAGATATCAGGATGGTCCTTTATGAATTCTTTGATGGCAATAGGAGATTTGAACGACTGAATAGATTTTTTATATTCCTCATCCCAAAGAAATCCTCCCCGAAGAACTACTTAACTACCGCACGATTGCTCTTTCAAATGCCATATACTGATAGAGGCTGGAAATATAAATGACAATAACTATAGAAATGAAACTAAGATAAATGTTACTAGTAGTAAGAGTGCAAGAATCTTAAACACTATTACAACTAATAACTTGTCCATTCGAGATGACAAATCTCCATAGTCCGTGTGGAGTGGACTAAACTCCAATTACAAGGATGATAATAAACTTCTCAAAGGTTGTCCACAAAGATAGAACCATCCATGTATTTATAACATGAATGGTTAGTTATTACTATAACTAAATAACATAACTAATTAGTAGAGAACATGAACATAACTACCCATTAATCAGCCCACTATATTTCTAACTAATACAAGTGGTATCTTATCAATACACCCCTCCTAAAATTTCTCCTTGTCCTCAAGGTGAAGAGAAGAAAATTGGTTTGATTGATAATTTTCTGCAAGTTCTGTTGACTTCTTCAAACTTAGGAAACTCCATATGGTGTGAAGATGTTGAAGAGGATGTTTGGACCACTTTGAACTTTCCTCTGGGATGTGTATGAAAGCTGATTTCTCTTGAAATTATTTTTTTGTTCTTCCAATTATGTTGCATCTGCATTTGAAGAACTATGCTGAAACTATAGAAATGAAACTAAGACAAATGTTACTAGTAGTAAGAGTGTAAAAATCTTAAACACTATTACAACTAATAACTTGTCCATTCGAGATGACAAATCTCCATAGTCCGTGTGGAGTGGACCAAACTCCAATTACAAGGATGATAATAAACTTCTCAAAGGTTGTCCACAAAGATAGAACCATCCATGTATTTATAACATGAATGGTTAGTTACTATAACTAAATAACATAACTAATTAGTAGAGAACATGAACATAACTACCCATTAATCAGCCCACTATATTTCTAACTAATACAAGTGGTATCTTATCATATACTTGTTGATCTTTAAGGTGCTGATTGACTGCCTTAGAGTGGTCATTGATGACCTCGTCTTACCGGCGCAATCTGCTTCCATCGGTGGCGGGTTGATTGGTGATAGCTATGTTATGGCTTCAGAATCTGCCTTCTGTTGGAAAAGAAATGATCGGAAGGGCTTCATTTGGAAAGTTGATTTTGCAAAGGCATATGATTCTATCGTTTGGCAATTTTTATGGCTGTCTCTGCAGAAGCGTGGCTTCCCGAATCTCTGGATAACTTGGATGATGAGATGCATCACTACCTCCTGTTCGTTCCTGAGAAGAGGATGGATTCAACCTCAGCGAGGTGCTCGCCAGAGCTGTCATCTTGCACCTCTACTTTTTATGGTCACAGTGGACGCCTTGGCCTAGGCTTCAAGGGCTGGTATGATCTTGAGATTTCCTTCATCACCGAATCAAGCGACCATAGTTACTCTTCTTCAATATGTGTACAATGCAATCTTTCAACGACGTGGGTGACACCATTTGCCTTCTTGTGGTCTATATGGCTTCAGCGAAATGGATGCATATTTCGAGGAGAGCGTGTATATGTGGAGAATATTGTAGCTATAGCTGAGAGATTGGTAGGAGAATGGAGAAGCTATTAAGTTTATTGCTTGTAACATGAACCTGTAACGTTTATCGTCTCAATAAAGTGGATGGTTACTCTTGGTAATCATCCTTTACATTTAAAAAAAAAAGATATTTTTGAAAAGGTTAAAACAAAAAGATATGCGGACAACATAATCTTCTTTATTGAAGGCTTGGTTATGGAGGCACAGAAATCGACTTTTGTTCCTTTTGGAATTTTGGGATGAGATTGATCTTTGTGCAACTCAACTCTGAACCCCTAAGGGTACCTTGCCTATAACTTGGGTCTTCCTTTATCCAATAGACAGGTGAAAACCAAAGAGCAGTCTGGGTTCATTCGTCGTATGGAGCAGAAACTTGAAGGTTGGAGGGCTATGACACTCTCATGTGGGGGACGACGTACTAAACTCGGTGCTTACCTCTACCCATATATTTTTATGTTTGTCCTCAAACTACCAAAACAAGTGGAAACATGCTTAGATATTATTCAGAAAAGCTTTTTCTGGAGGAATCCAAATAAGAGGAAATGCTCATCTTGTTTCCTGTTCTGATATTTGCTGCATGAGGGGGATCTGGGCATTCTTGATCTTAGGATTATTAATGATGCTTTAATATGTAAATGTGTTTGTCGATGGTTCCTGAAGATGATCTTATGTCCAAAATATTTACCACTTGTTATAAAACGTCAATCTTGTGGATCTCCAGAATTCAGACACCATTTGGTGCCTCATCGACTTGGAAGGCCAACTCTGTTTTACTATCCCAGGTGCTCCCCCATTTCAAGGTCAGAATTGGCTCTGGCAGTTCCTTTTCCTTTTGGAATGCTGACTGGCATCTTGCAATCCCCTTGGCAGATACCACAACGAATTAAAATATTTGTATGGCTGTTTAGACGAGGACGACTACCAACTAGATGTTATAGACAAAGATGGGTGCAAGGGGCCAACACTAATTGCTTATTCTGTGACACAACAGAAGAAGATATTGATCATCTCTTCTTTGGTTGTTCAGTGGCTAGAGAGGTATGGTTCAGAGCAGGATGCAGGTGGATTCACACTGAATCGGTAGTGAGATTCTGGAATTCTTTCAGACTAGGTGGACATCAAGAGCATCAAACTCGGGTCTATGTTCCAAGAAGGAAGCGGGTGACACCATTTGCTTTTTTGTGGTCATTATGGCTCCAACGTAATGCATGCTTATTCAAAAATGAGAGAGTTTATGTGGAGAACATTGTACTGTTGCAGAAAGCTTGGTGGGAGAGTGGATTAATTGTTGAATTTTTTAACTAACATGTACATGTAAAGAAATATCAGCTTAATAAAATGGATGGTTACTCTTGGTAACCATCCTTTTTCGTCTCAAAAAAAAAAAAATCCCCTTGGCATTGAGGTTCCCATGACTATTCTAGATCGCCCGTGATAAGAATGTTACTCTGGACAGGGTTGTTCGGCTCCTTGTGTTTCCTCTCATCTCTCTGAGAAACGGTTTGATGAATTGATGGAATCATTGAATATGACCATTCCTTTTCAAAGTAAATAGCATGATGTTGGATGGTTGGTGCTGCTCAAAAGAACAATTCAGTGTTAAGACGGCATACGGATTACTTCGCCCGCCCAATCTGAATACTGAAGATGAATTGATTATCGGTTGCAAGCTTATCTGGCGAATAAAGGTTCCTCTCAAGATCAAGATTTTTATATGGCTCCTCAGGTGGAGAATTCTAATGAGATCATACTGTGCAAGATGGTTCGTGGGATCAACAAAAGAATGCAGCCTATGTTCAAACACGGATGAAGACACACAGCTCTTGTGTTTTGGGTGTTGGGTCACTCGCGAGGTTTGGGAACTCGTGCATATAAACTGGATCTCCTGTCAGTCTGGAGCAGAATTTTGGCGATCATTCAGAGGGAGTAATGTCTCCCCTGATGTCATCACATAACGATAAAAAAGAGAGAGCGCAAAACTATTTGCCTTCCTATGGGTGATCTGGCTACAACAAAATGCGGTGTTATTTAGGGATGGAAGATGCTATACTAAGAATATTGTCGTCCATGCTCAGGTTCTTTCTAATGAATGGTCTAAGTTGGTTTAATCATTCATTACTTCCTTATATATGTAACTCATTTGTAACAACATCTATTAATGAAAGGTTGGATGATTAACACCTTGGTTAATCATCCTTTTTCCCCTCTCAAAAGGAAGAGAAATTTCATTATAGTTGAAGCTTAACTATGCGTATCATACTTGTTTCTCACACCTCAAATTTCTTGTATGAGAACACTGTTAGAAGTACTGAGGTAATTTTATGAAATGATGAAATTGGAGAAGCACCTTAGTTGCTTTTTTTCTTCTTTTACGTTCTCTTATGCATGCCCTGGATCTGCCTTACATTTTTTTAACTTTTTATTTCGTAGGCAGGCCATTCTGTTCATATTGGTGGGCTCATGAGGTTAGACATTGAGGAATTATCAGTAGACTCAATTTATGTTACAGTATGGGCCTCATCACTTCTTCCCCTGCATATGGGTAAAACAGAAAATGCATCCTCAATGATAGAAAACCATTTTGGGCGTCAATTACAGGTATTTTGATCCATGCTAACCATGGGAGTTCTTTTTCAGTTTAAAGTTCACTTTACTAGATGAATAGAATATAACAGTTTTATGAACTAAACTTCAGCCACCTATTGGCCACAACCGCATCAGCGAACTTGGCAATTGGGTGAGAAAAGAATTCCTGATTTCTGGAAATAGCTGGGATACAAGTTCTATGGATGTGGCCACAGCTGGTCTTGGCTGGTTTGCAATTGGACTGAAAGGAGAAGCTACTGTAGGTGTTTGGACATTCGATGGGATTAATGTTGTTCTGCGCAGCTCCTTGATCTCCAAGAGAGCATCATTCTTTGAAGAAGCAGGTTTCACTGTTTCAAAGATTGTTTCTCAGGCGGACAGCCAAGATAATAAGTCAAAAAATAAGGAGAAGAAAGTCGGCAGCAAAGGAAATCCATCTGCAGCTCTGGAGCTGGTCGATGCAGCTATCGGTGCTTGATTGTCAACATTAATCTGCTTCATTCTTTGATAAATATATTTGTACGCATAAGAGTAATGCTGAGACAAGGATGATGAACTAGCATTAATTTTGTCTTAGCAAAATGTATAACTTTATGAATCTTTGTTTCTTCTCTTCTTTTTTTTATATTTTACTCACTAAGGTTATAAAGCTCTTTTGATGGAAAGTGGATCCTGGAAGAGCAACAAATATGAAATATTATTTTTGTAGTTAATAATCAAGTGATCGTTTTTTTTAATTTGATATTACGAAGTGGCTTTGACCAGAATCTTAAGCCCCATCATTTTTCCTATCGGGAAATCCACATTATTTTTTTATAAATAATTATAGCATAAAAGTCATGTTCTTGTTCCTATCCACTTTGCTTGTTTAATCAATCTTCAGAATCACCATTCAAAACTAAGTCTACAGAAACAAGCATCAGTCATCAATCTTATCAATTCCTTTGAAGCAAATATGCAAGGAGAAGGCTACTTTTGTTTGGATATTTTGTGAAAAAGGAGTTCAAGTCAAAGATAATTCTTTAAAAAAAGAAATTCCTTAGTTAAAGAAGAATGAATTTTCGTTTTAAAAAGTGTAAGATATTTTTTCAGATCATATATGTTTCACCTATTTTTTTTAAAATCATCATAAAAAACTTTATCAAAAGTTAATTTTCTTTTGGAGTACATTTTTTCCCTAAAAATGCCTATGAGATTTCAAGTTCCGGCCAAGATGGGAAATATGACTCTACTACAATGTACATAAAAAAGTAGAAAGTACAAAGATTCAAGTAATTCTACTGTAAAATGGAAAATCATATAGTGCACTTAGTAAATGGATAGAGCTATTAACTCCAAGTTAACAATGGAGTTTAGGGGTATAAGAAATATGAAAAAAAGATAAAAATAATATATATAACTGTGACCAAAAAATAACACCTCGCACACGGCCGAGTCAATTTTCAACATGTGGCTTGATGGTTCCCAGGATGCTACGTCAATATCAAAACTTACTTCTTCATATATTTCACCTATAGCATAAGCAATTAATATCAATAAATGAAAACCTAGTAACAATTAACATAAGTTCATATGCTTAATGTAATTTATAACTAATCATGTGTAAGATCAATTCATCATGAGCCCAATCATCATTCAGTCCTTCCTTTGGTACGATCAATCGCCTACAGGATACATGCAAAGAAAATCTATCAGATGAGCTTGCGCCTAATATGTTATGTCGTAACATGACGCATTGTCATCCTTTAGATTCTTTGACACGGTCATTTTAAACATAATAATGGAATAGCACCTTAATTCAGTACTTTACATATCATACCTTATATGTATCAATAAAATGATAACAATGTCCAATAATACAATGGCAATGGCATATTTTTTTATGCATATATAAGACTGAAATTAGATGATTAAGTCTTTCACTTCGGCAATTTTAGTATCAATCGATGATGAAATGAACATTTAAATAACATTAGGCTTCCTAATGTTCAATATCAATAAGAATGTGTTCATTCTAGACCTTTATCCTATTTGTTGTCATTTGATAATCAAAAGTCTATTGACTACCTAAGCCGTTCTCATATGAAGCCGTCACCATATAATATGAGCCATGCTCATTCAAATTTGATAAGAATCCGTGAACCAACAGTCCGTCATATCTGCCTATTATCAAAGGACAACCCTATGTTCAATTCAATAAATTTCAATAAGCCAACCACATTGATAGGAGGATTGTGGTAACCTTGGTCTGGTTAGTTAAACTGTGTACACCTTTCTCTCGTGGACATTCCGAAGGAAGCCACCAATTTCCACATCTAGGTTAGTAATAGTGTGGGAACATGGACCCCCTAGTATCCAATGGACGCTAATGTGCTCTCCAAGATGCTAATTCAATCAATACATTAATTATTTAACCTATTATGATTGAGCATGCAATACGTGTCCTAGGTGAGCAATCAATTGACTTAATTAAATAGATCAATAATAATATGAACTATCAATGATAAGGTAGGTATGGCCCTATATAAGGTCAGTTGAGATTGGAATATATTATTTTTCATCAATATACTCAACCGGACGCCCAACCAACACTAAGCGAGTGCCCAATAACGAACAATCCAACTCAACTAAGTGGCTGATCTCAACCAAGCACCCCGTCGCCTCTCAACTGGACATCTGATTTACATCAAAGGATGGCCGAAGAACCAGAGAAAGTTAAGAAGAGAAGGGTGGCCGAAGAACCAGGTGTTGTTGCACCACCTGCTGAGATGTCCATAAGGGACTATGTTTCCTCTAAAAACAAAAATGTTAAATCCCGTGTGGTTCTACTATCGATCACTGATAACAACTTTGAGATCGACTACTATATTGTGAGGATGGTCCAAGCGAACCATTGGAGGAGCCCTAAATGAAAATCCATATACCCACCTGGATAACTTCATCAGGGTATGCAACACATTCATGCTTCTAAAGACGTAGTGAAGCTAAGATTGTTTCTGTTTTCTCTGAGAGATAGGGCGTCAACATGGTTGAGCACCTTGCATACTGGAGCCATCACTACATGGGACCAATTTATAGAAATTTATTTCCAAGTTCTCCCCACCTCAAAAAGAAGCTAAGATAAGGAACACTTTGAGGGCCTTTAAACAGGACGATGATGAGACCTTGTATGAGGCCTGGGAAAGGTACAAGGAGGTGCTGGTGAAGGTCCCTAACAATAGAACTCCTTTATGGCATATTTTGGAAGACTTCTACAATGGTCTTTTCCAGTAGAACAAGGACAAGCTGGACTCTTCTTATGGAGGTTCAGTATTTGGCAAGAAGAGCCCACAGGATATCTATTAGATGATAGAAGATGTAGCCCTGAACTCATGTCAAATCAAGAGATCAAAAGGTGCTTGGAACAAAGTTGTGAACAAGGTTGAACCTTCTGCAAGCAGTGAAGTTGTGGCTCAACTCGACTCACTTAATAAGAATTCGAGTTACTAATGACTCAAAGTATTCAACATCGTGAGCTTTGTGGAGAGGGCCATTCTAACAATAAATGCCCACATGGAAATAATTCTGCTGATTCGAATAAAGTCGAGAATGCAGACTATGTGGATGGTTCTTTCCCAAGGAACAATAATCCTTCCAGTAAAAACTACAACCTTGGGTGGAGGAATCGTCCTATCTGGCAGAATCCTCAACAATCACTTGCTGATATGAAGAGCAACATGGAAGATAAGCTGACCAAGTTTATAACCACCATGGAGGCCAAAGTCACAAGCTATGACTCCTCCATTAGGAATCTTGAAGAGCAGATATGACAGCTTGCCAACATCATAGAAAAATGCACACATGGAGCCCTCCCAAGCAACACTAAAAAGAACCCAAAGGGGGCACATCAAATCAATCAACTTGAGGAATGAGGTAAAGTCAAGCTGGAGATTGTATTATTGATTTGCATTATTAGGTTTTAACATTGGGTTAGGATTGAATTTTAACTTCTGATTTGACATTGAGTCTATTCTGGTTTTGATTAACGTTAGGTTAAAAAAATTGTTGACATATCTGTCACAGGTCATGCCAAAGTGGTCATAATCGTGACTTCTGCTGAGACAAGTCACCCTAACACATCTACCACAAGCATGACTTGCCAAATCACGGTTCGTGCCCACTGGTCATGGTCACGTGAATGATTAGTATCTATTATTACGACCGTGACACCTCAATCACGACTGTGATATCTGCTCATGATTAAGATACAACCATGACACGGGCGTTGCACATTTTTATTTGATCTCATGGTCGTGACAACCACGTCACGTACTGTGACATTTATCCATGCACTAATTTCACCCCTGTTACGCGTCATTTACGCGTAAATTTTATTCGTCACAGCCTTGACACCTGAGTCACGGGCCGTGACAGGAATGTTGACCGACCATTGAAACACATTTAATCCCAACCGTCCGTGCACAAACAATAACTATCAATTAATACATCGTGTAGAAGTCACGCTCATGTCCCCTATATAACCCCACCGTGATTTTTTTCCCATCACATTCTTCTCCATCTCTTCCACCATATCGAACTTTCCTTTCATTTCCAACGCAACGCCGACCATCCTCCGACTAAGTGACTTCATCCCTTAACATTGCTGGCAATTCTGCAACGCTCCTTTCCAATTTTTTAGGTGAGTTCCATGATCCACCGATGCACAAACATTGATTGCAACATCATCGGCCACTTGCAGCTTCGTGACACCGACCATGACTTCCTGATCACAGCCCGTGACAATCGTTAGAGAAGATGAAGAAGACACCGCAGCGACATGGACCATGACTCTACACAACACGCTCGTGATCTTTTACATCGACATTTCATGGTTGTGATTTCCAGATCATGGATCGTGATTTTTTCTTTTGAGGAGAAATTCTTATCTTCCAATTCACGATCGTGATTCCCAAATCATGGGCCGTGATCTTTTGGAAAGTCCTATCATCCTCTTTTGGTCAGTGTCGTGACCACCTTTTCATGCCCGTGACCGAGTTGCTGCAGCCTCTTTCTCCCTCTATTTTTACATATTATTCTATGGATCAAAGGTAGAGACAGAGGGTTCTGAGGATTACAAGTGCAGAGCAGTCAGCCGCACCTGAGGAGGAGCTGATTCTCCTTCCATACTCGGTCCGTTATCAGAACAATGATATGAAGGTGAAGTATAGGGACCTTTCTTTCTTGGAGACAACACCGACTCGCTTCGCCCATGAGGAGACCGTGCAGAGAGTCGGCCTCCTGGGGGATATAAGATAGCTATTCGGCAGGATCGACATCATCCACTTTCTTGGGCAGTCTAGGAACATATATGAGTAGCTGATCTGGGAGTTTCTTAGCAGCTTCAGGACTACCAATCTAGAGGGAGACGAGTGCAAGCCGACAAAACTTGATTTCTAGCTCTGCACTAAGAGGTTGTCTCTCTCCCTGAACGAATTTAATGATATTTACTAGTTTTCGCATGGGGGGAGACGTGCTCCGCGGGACTTCAATGCCTACACCTTTTGGACTGCTATTACTAGAGAGCAGACTTCTCTATTATCGCTACACGAAGAAAAGTCAAATCCAGAACCCGGTGTTTTGCTTCGCCAACAGGATTCTCTCTAACACTATATGCGGGCGAGGTGACAACGATGGGTCACCCAATAAAATAGAGCTTCTTCTGCATGCCATGGTGGAGGGAATTGAGGTCAACATTGGAGCATTCAGAGCCAGTAACTTCGAGCGTCATGGTAAGAATGAAAAAGGCAATATCACTATTACACATCTTATCACTCCCATAGCCGAGCACTTCAGGCTGAATTTGGAGGAGGCAAATCTGCTGAATGGAAATATTTTTTCTTTATCAGAGTGCTATCTTGAACATGAAGCTAGCGATCATCGACAATGGGACTCGGAGCTTCATCTTCAAGAACCGATGAGACTGGATTCCTTGTTGTGACATCTAAAGATTCATAGTATTTGATAGGGCTAACTGGCATTTCTTTCCACCTCTCTCAGAGATGCTAGTCGAGCCTACCACTCGTTCCTCACCTCGACGCTCGGCGCAAATTAATGTGTAGGATCTAGATGGCACCAAGAGGGGGAGTGAATTGGTATATTAAAATTTTCAGCAATTTCTAAAGTTGTTATGTTAGCGGAAGCATACAATGCAAATATAAAGAAGAAGCAAAGAAAGAACAAGCAAGCAAACAATGATTTGTTGATGAGGTTTAGCCGAACTCCTGGCCTACGTCCCCGCTCCGGTCTTCTCGAACTCGAGACCTCCGGAGATCACTAAACTCCTTCTTCAAAGGGGAAAAGCTCCCTTATCTTCTCCTTTCTTTCTCAGAGGACACAGAGATAACCTCTTACAAGTTCGCTCTTGAACTCACACTTCCTTCTATCCTGGATTCGTCACTCGAATACTCAAAAGGAGGAACTAAGGCTTTTCACTCAAGCTCTAGATAGCTAATTTGCCAAAGTTACTTCTCAAGACTCTGCACAAACGACCTAATCTGTCATCAGAAAACTAACCGTTAATGCAAGTACAGTATTCTTCACCTACCCCTCGGTCGTCCGCTGCCTCTGCTTTGGTCAACTGCTGCTCTGGTGAAGTCTTCACTTTGAGCTGTCGTCTGGTGCTCCGGTCGTCCCCCGTTCACCCTTGGACATCCATAGTTTAGAGTCTCAAGCCTTTGTTCCTAAGTTAAGCTGCTTCGGTCGTCCGCCAAACTTTTGGCCGACCGATCTTGACTTGTGTTCACTTCTTCAACTTGTCTCTGGTCGTTCTCTGATTGCACACCAATCTTCTCGGACGTCCACTCTTGAGTTGAAGACTTCTGTCAAGCTCCTTCGGTCGTCTGCGCTTCATCTTCGGTCGACCGACTTGATTTGTTCCAACTTCAACTCTTCTCTGGTCGTCCGCTGATTGCACACCAATCTTCTCGGACGTCCACTCTTGAGTTGAAGTCATCTGTCAAGCTCCTTCGGTCGTCCGCTCTTCATCAGCTATCGCCCGACTTGACTTGTACCACCATCAACTCATCTCTGGTCGTCCGATGATTGCACACCAATCTTCTCGGACGTCCGCTCTTGAGTTGAAGTCATCTGTCAAGCTCCTACGGTCGTCCGCTCTTCATCTGCGGTCGCCCGACTTGACTTGTACCACCATCAACTCATCTCTGGTCGTCCACTGATTGCACACCAATCTTCTCGGATGTCCGCTCTTGAGTTGAAGTCATATGTCAAGCTTCTTCGGTCATCCGCTCTTCACCTGCGATCGACCGATTTGACTTGTACCATCTTCATATGGTCGTCCGCTGATTGAACACCAATCCCTCAGACATCCACTTCTTGAGTTGAAGACCTCTGTCAAGATCCTTTGGTCGCCCGCCCTTCATCTGCGATCGACCGACTTGACTTTTGCCAACACCTTTTACACTTCCTTGGTCGTCCGCTGATTCTCCCTGAATCCTTCGGACGTCCATTCCTTCTCCTCTGAGTACTTTGAGCGTCCGCTCATTCTTCACTGAGATCCTCGGACGTCCGCTCCATCTTTACAAAGTACTTTGGCCGTCCGCTCATTTTCCAATGAGATCCTCGGACGTCCGCCAAACCTTCTTCTGACATTCTTCGGACGCCCATTGATTTCCACTGAGATCCTCAGACATCCTTTCTTCCTTCTGACATTCTTCGGACGTCCTCTGACTACTCTTTAGATTCCTTGGACGTCCACTGTTACTTCTGTTAGATGGTCTAGTCGATCGCTGCTTTGTCTCTTCAGCTCTCGGATGACCTCTGTCTTCCCATCGGTCGTCCGTTCATCCTGCGGTCGACCTATCTTTAGTTCACCTCATACCTAACAAACTTCTGGACGTCCACTTGTCTTCACACAAGACCTCGGGCGACCTTTGTCTTCGTCTGAGATCCATCAATCGTCCGCTTTCCACCTTCGGTCGACCTTTTATTCTTTTATCTTTAAAAACTTTGATCGTCCGCTGCTTTAACTCTAGAGCCTACGGACATCCACTCCAACATCGACAATCTCCCGGTCGCCACTGTCTTCACTCTGAAACCCTTGGACGACCATTGTCTTCTTCCTTAGCTCTTCTGTCGTCCACTCTTCATCTTCGGATGACCTTTCCTTCCTTAGCCATATCATTTCTTTGGCTAATTCTCATCACCGGGCGTCCACTTCTCCTTGGAACCTCTGTACTGTTGACGTAGAACCTTCGGTCGCCCACTGTTCTTCACCGGGCGAACTTTCCTATTCAACCTTGTCTTCGGTCGTCCATACAACATCTTTGGTCGACCACTCAGTACTTGACTTCATTTCTTCGATCTTTGTTCTTCACATCGGTCGACCACTTCACACCTTTTGGACGACCACTGCACACTTAGGATTTTTTTCCTTTACGTCTTCTCTATGCATAGGTCGTCCGTTCTTCAATCCCGGTCAATCTATCACTCTCTGAACATAAAAATCCTGTCTTTCAAAGATCATTTCAACAAGTTCATTAGTACATACTAAGCTCCCTCACAAATTTGTGATTATCAAAACAATCCCGGGGTCCTAGATTCAACAATCTCCCCCTTTTTGATGATTACAAAAAATTATGAGGAGTGAACTTAGGGTTAGTTATAAACATAAAACTAATAAAGAAATTTAATTATCTAGAAATGCTCCCCCTTAATCATATATCTCATTTTTTCAAAAAGTTCTCCCCCTTAACCAATGCATATATTCAGAATATGTAAATCAGAAATGCTCTGCAATTTATTTAACAATTTTTCATTTAGAAGCATACTACAAAAACTATCTTTGCACAATAGATTTTTGTAAAAAGAACTATCATTTCATTTCTGAAATCAAAATGTCATACAAGGAAATAATTCAGAGTAATAAAGACATTCATAGTCACAGAAAAAAAGATATACATTACAATCATTCAAACTCAAGATGTTTTTAGATACATAACTTGGACCATACAGAGTTTTCCTTTCTATCTATTTTTCTTGATCCTTATCCTTCTTCTTCCTCTTGGAAAAATTCCTTTTAGAGGGAGAAGGAAGTGTTGAGTCTTTAGCTATTATAGTATTTATTGGTTCTTCTAAAATTTTATTTATTACATCAGCCATCAAGGTGTTGAGTTCATGTTCTTGTTCAACAACTAGTTCTTGAAATTCTTCTTCTATGTTGTTTCTGTTAGTTGCTTCTTAAGCAATGGTTTGACTGGCTTGCATCTCAATAATTGCTTGGCCAACTCTTCCTCTCGTGCATAAATTATTTCTTGATCCGCTCCGGCACTTTGGAGATCAATGTCCTCGTCACCATCTTCCTCTTCAGATTCTACTACAATGGGTTCATTTTCTGTAGGTGCAGGTTGTGCAGGTTCACTCCTCTGATTGTTCTCTCCCCCTTTGTAATTATCAAAAGGTGACTCAAGATAGGGACCATATCCATGTGCCCTCATAAAACCCTCCTGAACATCCCAATGATGATATGCTTGATTATGATGAACAACAAGTTGTGTGTTGACTTCATTACTGTCGAACTACTTTTCTTGAACTTTCTGTAGTAACTCAAGAACTTGACTCATTTGGTTTGACATTGTGCTAAGCTGAGTTGTCATGTTGTCCACTTTGGAGCATAGGGTAGTCCAAACATTTTAGTTGGAGGCCATGTGGAAGAGAAAGTGGAGGTGTCTATTGTAGTGGAGGGAGTCATAATTGACTGAGAAGATTGCAGGGGAGTTCCAGAATTTGCAGCTATGGGGGGATCTCTTGGAGGTTCAGAAGACTGACACATAGGATCGTGAAATTTAGAGGTAGAAGGAAGGTCAGTGGCTTGAGAAGATTCCTTGGTGAGTCCCTTTCTGGTCAAGGTAGTGAAAGTGATTTTTTTCATTTTTGGTGGAAAGGAGGACATCTTCATGGACATCAAACTTTGCTTTAAGGACTTTTCGAATCATGAAAGTGATAAGATTGCCAAAATACAGGCGAGCACCCTTGGTCCACTTAGAATGAATTTTCTCCTTGGTTTTAATAATTTGATACATAATCAAATTGCCTAGGGAAATCCTAGGGGCTGCTGGGTCTACAAGGTGTGCGAGGACAGCGAGATCAAGGAGATTCACTCCTATGTAGTGACCAGATCTAGGTAGGACTACATGAGTGATTATATGACGGATAACTTTCATAACAGGGTAAAGGTATTTGTGTGTACTTGGACAAAAGTATCGACTTGTCCTCCACTCA
>LTAE01009039.1:3414-19374 GCA_001647135.1 Pontederia paniculata
GCCATTCACCTAAATGATTCTCCTTGCTTGTTCATCAGTTCCACAACACCTGAGGAGAGGATGGGTGACTGAAAATGGGCCAGATATAGTCCTATTTTGTAATCATCAAATGGGTGACTGAAAATGAGTGACTAAAAATGGGCCAGACATAGTCCTATTTGCAATCATCAAATGGGTTGTGGTGGTTCTTCCAAAGAGATAACAATTGGCGGTTCCAAAGGTGTTGCTTCATGATATAATTTGACCCACTGACCATTCACCTAAATGATTCTCCTTGCTTGTTCATCAGTTCCACAACACCTGAGGAGAGGATGAGTGACTAAAAATTGGCCGGACCGTTTGAATTTCAGTTTTCCTAGGAAGAACTTGAATCTAAAGTTGAATATAAGGACTTGCTCTCCCACTTGGAATAATCGTTTTTGAATTTGTTCATCATGCCATCTCTTGGTCTTTTCTTTGTAAATTCTTGAGTTTTCATAAGCAGCAGCCCTTAGTTCTTGAAGCTCATGCAGTTTAATTCTTCGATGATCGGCAACTTCACTCAAATCAAAGTTTAGGTACTTGATTGCCTAAAAAGTTTAATGCTCTAGTTCAACCAGCAAATGGCATGACTTTTTGTATACTAATATGAATGGGGTAGCTCCTACCGAAGTTTTAAAGGTTGTCCTATATGCCTAGAGGGCTTCATTCAGTTTTGTGCTCCAGTCTTTTCTTGATTTGGTCACTACCCTTTCCAAAATAGACTTAATATGTCAATTACTAACTTCAAAAATAGTTTATGAAACTTTTTTCCTTCTAACATGTAATCAAGGTCGTTAGATCAAAAATGAGTTTAAGGATTGAGAGTCATAACACGGAATGATAACCACAAGACTATTCTAAATAAATATTTAATTTTTTTTTATTTTTCTATAAATATATAATTAAGGGTGAAAGTGGTATGGGTCGAAGGATAATATATAAATAAAATCACCCTATATTTTTTGGTTGATTTTTTCTCAAATTCAATAAAAAATTTTCATTGTTTTGGATGTTTTTTACCTCTATATTTTATCTTTTAAGACAATATTAAAAGATATTTAATCCTATAAATTAGAATTAATCACATATTATATATCTTAAAAGTTAAGGAGCATGTAACACGAGTAGTTTTAATTCAAAAAAATAGAGACAAGAAGCTACATTATCTTTTTTTTGGCTAAAGTTATGCATAATTTCAGTGTACGTCAAACACGATTATACACGATGAATGCATGGCTCAACACGGGACGTATTCGATTCCAACGCGGGCCGTTTGCGCCCATCGGATTTTTAAAAATAAATTTAAATAAAATAATTATTCAAATAAATCTTCCTCAAACTATTGTAAAAATTCAGATCTAACACTGATGTATAAAATTAGACAGAAGTAGATCTAAACTTTTTTTCGATTTGACAATTTAATGTAATAGTCTGGTATTTAATTTATTCAAGTTATTTTTATTTATTAAATTACATTTTTACCCTTATACTAAAAAAAAGATTACACACTCTCTCTCATTCTCTCTTTCACGCTCCTCTCACTCACTTCTTTTTTCTCTCCTGCTCTCACCTCTCTCTATATATATATATATCTCTATCTCTCTCTCACGTTCTTGCCTGCGCACATAGGGTAGCGTGGGCGCTTGTCTGCACATGCAGGGAAGCTCGCCTGCGTGCGCGGGCGAGAACGCGCGAGAGAGAGAGGGTGAGACCGGGAGAGAAGAGTGAAAGAGAGAGCGGAGAGAGAAGAGCGAAAGAAAGAGCGAAGAGAGAATGAGAGAGGGTAATTTTTTTAACTAAAAGAGTAAAATAGTAATTTAATAAATAAAAATAATTGAACATATTCAATACTAGATAATTGGATTAAATTGTTCAATCGAAAAAAGTTCAGACCTACTTCTGTTCGATTTTATACATCAAGATTAGATCTAAATTTTTTTGATAGTTTAAGAGAGATTTATGGAAATAATCCTAAATAAAATAATAATATTTTAATTAGTTTTAAATTCAAATTAATTTAGAGATTAGAGTTTGAGTTGGATTGGAAATTGGAGAAACACTAAATCATCCTATAAATAGCCCATTAGGGTGTAAAAGTCATATTGTCTCATTATCTCCCTCAAGCCTAACCGTTAGAGCCCTCTCCCTCTCCTCTCTCTTCTTCTCTCCCTAGGTGCAGAGGTAAGAAACTATTTCTCTCCCTTAAGATTTTCTTTTTCTCTTTTCCCTCTATCTCATAAATTTATGATAAAACCTCATTAAGAGAATGTGAAGAAGATCAACAACACGAGGTTCAAGAGGACGAAGGTGATGATAAGGAGAAAACGAAGAACAAACGACAAAAATCCTATAAAACATGTATGTAGATAGGCAGATCCCTTTCGATAGGCTTTTCATGATATATAAATTGCATGATAGGTTTTATGCTAGCTGAAAATAGTTTATGACCATAGTTATTATGTTTTGATCTATGTTTATCCTCTTGAATGATTATGGTATTTGGCCATAAATTATATTAATATTTTTTGTATCGAAAAAGTAATAGAGCCTTGGCTTGCACGGTGGAACATGGCTACGTCCTTCTTAGATACTACTCGAGTATGTCGGCGCCAACCCTACTACGTCACGTCATTGGCAAGATACAATCCAAGTCCTCCTCAAACATGGTCTGTGTATGTCGAGATGAAACCCTAACCAGCACAACCTATCAAACACGGCTTCAGGAATACTAGACATGGTCCGCGTCGTCCCAAACACGGAGCGCGTGTCCCAGGTTAATTGAATAAAGAAATTGAATGATAAAAAAAACATGGTCTTGAACATGACTCGCATTGATAGAAGAGAAAACTCTAATGATGGTCATGGAAAACGGCCCAGGTTGAAACCAAACTCGATCCGTGTTGTCCTAGCGCACAAAATATTTTATTAAAAAATTAAACACAAATTATGACATGATCTGTGTCGAAGATCGAATGCGACCCTCAACACGCTCCGCGTCGAAATAATACTAATAATGTTTTGGTGCCTTGATGGAACACGAAATGTATCACATCCTAACACGACCCGCGTCACATGCTGACACGATCCATGTTGGCATATCATATCGGTCCACGCAATAAGATGATGGATATTATCGAATACGACCTATGTTCAAGTTGACATTATCAGCTTATGTCGATTGGATGATATGACATGTTTACTTTATTTTATTATTAAATCTAAATATGAAGGATTAATAGTTGGACTAGATAAAGGTCAACCACATTCACTAGCTAAATAGATGATGGGGTTGCCATTGAATGTTTGAAAGCAATAATGTCATTAATTATAGGGAACTAGTAAAATAGTTGCTACATAGATTATATTTACCAGACTTCTCCCAGCCTTGCAACAAAAGTTTTTCTCGAGCATCCTTCCGATCGTGGCTTGTGAACCCCAACTAACCTATTGGAGAGAAATCCAAAGACTCATGAGCCCTTCAAAATCATTGTAAAGCAACTCGCAAAATCACCTCAAAGTCACTAATGAGATAAGTCAAAGATAACCAGATAACCACTTGATCTAAATATTGAGTTGATCATATTGCATTAGATGATTGATGAAAAGATGATGGATGATGATGAATGAAGAAAAGTAAAGATGAAGAATGATGATTTATGCATGAAATGAATGATGATGCAAAGTATGAAAAGAAAGTAAGGAAAGAATGATTGATGATGAAAGAAAGAATGAATGGTTGATCATACGAGAATAATTGATATTTGACTATCTCTAATGATATTGTCTTAGCTTATTCCTATATTTTATTTATCATGAAAAATATTATCTATTGTGTTTTACATATTGATTTTATAGCTCACGGGAGAATTGTTTCCCGTATTTTAAAACTTGCATGTGAGTGGTCGGAAGTGATATGCTAGCTTGTGTGCATGAAGCAATTGATATTCGTGATGGATGCTACTTGCACACGAGCTAATGGTCCTAAGTTTAGGAGTCTCTTTTGGTTCTCTTATTGTCATATTATTTGATCAGAGTATGTTGAGACATTTAAAATGTTTTAAGATTTCCCCACTTTTTAATTTATGAAAATATTTTTTAAAATTTTTTTATTTATTACATATTTTGTTGACTAGTCAAATGATCAACTATAAAGTTAGAAAATCATAGACGACATAGCCACTTTAGGAGGGTGTTCTGTCACGTAGCAGAGTGTGCTTCCTGGAGCATTATACACAACACTAAAGGTGCACTATACATTCTTTTTTTCATGTTCTAAATATTATAATTTATGGGTCACATAACTTTTTGTTAATATTTATTAATGTAACATTTATGTGAGTTGGGTAACTTCATATTTATCAAAAGTTCTCAAAACATATTAATAAATTTGTTTATATAATTTTAATTATGTAGGTCTCATTGGTTACAAGTAGCATTTTGAAATTAAAAAAAACTAAAAACATAAAAGAATTTATTTCAAATCAAGTCAACTTTTTAGAATTTTGTCTTTTCGAGTTTCTGTTTATACCCTTGATATAAATTATCAATATCTACATTGTTAATACTTCCTAAAAATATGGATTACTGATATATAAAAGTTCAATTTTAGTTCATATTTTCGGTGAACCACTAAGTTGAAGAAATAGGCAATTGTATGAAGAAGTATGTATGTATGTATGCATGCATATATATATATATATATATATATATAATATGTGTGTGTGTGTGTGTGTGTGTGTGTGTGTGTGTGTGTGTGTGTGTGTGTGTGTGTGTAGTAACCAGAAAGTTATGATCCCAAATAAATCACATAAATAATTAAATGAAAGTTGAATGAGAAAACAAAACTAAAATATGATATTAACCGAAACCATGCAATTAACTAAGTCAATTAAGGCAGAGTTATTGTAACACCCAAAATTTTTATAAAACATAAAATAATAAAGAGGTTGGACCATACTATAAATAGACCCCCTTAATAGGACAAGAGAACACTTTTGGCATTTTCTCTTCAAACCCCTAGCCGTCAAGGATCTTCTTTTTTTCTCTTCTTCCTTCACTTCTCCCAAGCACAGAGGTAATGGATTGAGGCTTTTCCAACTATTAGGATAGCGATCTTTCTCTGTATCAAATCCCTAAGAGGCGGTGGGGGAGAAACACAACACCAAAAACAAGGAGGAAATTAGATCAAGAAGAACACAAAGGGAAAATCCAACAGGAAAACGTATGTAAATAGGTAGATCCTTCTAGAACGGGTTTCTCTTGATAATTCATGGTATGTTAGGGTCCCCTTGATGTTATAAAGGAATTTATATGATAATGATGAGACTTGAACTCTTGATTCTATGCTTCATGATAGATTTATAATGTTTATGCTCTAGAAATATTTCATGATCTCTATATCATGTGGATTAATCAGAGATAGACTATGTTATGAATGTAAGGTGTATATGATGTGGTTTTTAAGGCCTAAAGCTATAGTAAACATAGTTTTATCAATGCCCATAAGAAAGAAACTAGGAAAGAACAACATGAGAAAAGGGGGCGAAATTTGCCTTGGAAGCCTCGGTCACGGTCGTGATTGGCATGTCACGGGCCGTGACAAAGACAAATGAAGAATGCACCCTTCGGTCATGGGTGTGACCAACTAGTCACAGACCGTAACGTTAGTGAGTACGAAATTTTCCTTTCGAACACGACCGTGATCAACTGTCACGGGTTGTGACTTTAGGAGCATGGAGTTCCCCTTTGGTCACGACCGCGAATATTCCATCACGGGCCATGGCGTCATGTCGTGAACTCAGGTCCAAATGGGAAAACATGCCTTCGGTCACGGTCATGAATATTCCATTACGGGTCGTGACATAAATGAGAAAAGAATAACCTCTTTCGATCATGGTGACATGTTTGTCACAGGTCGTGACCATGCGAATTGAAAACCTAACTGTTCGGTCATGGCTGTGACATGTTTGTCACGAGTCGTGATCATGTCAAATGAAAATATGTGGTCGTTCGGTCACGGCCGTGCAATATTTGTCACGAGTTGTGACCATGCCAAAAGAAGAACACATTCGGTCACGACCGTGACTGAGCCATCACGGGCCATGACCACTGGTTAAAGATACTTATTAATGAAGATTTCTTTATCATTTTAATAATAGATGTTGTGGAATTCTATTGTAACCTTAAGGATTAATATGTGGACAAGATAAAAGGGTCAATCATCTTCACGAAATTAATGATGTGGTCATCATGCATTGAATGATTGAGAGCGACAATGTTAATTATGATGGGGGACTACTAGATCAGCTGCTACCTAGTTCTTGTTGCCTAGCCTTCTCCCTGCCTTGCAACAAATGGATTTCTCGAGTATTCTTTTCGGTCGCGATTTGTGCACCCCCACTGACTATTGGCGAAACCACTAAAGACTCATGAGCTATTCAAAAGTCACCTCAAAGTCACTAATGGGATAAGAAGAACTTAAGAAGATAACAACTTGGTTTAATATTGCATTGAGCATGTTGCATTCGATTTTAAGGAATGATATTGTTGTATTTCATGTATGCCAAGTATAAAGAAAGTTAAATGATGAATGAAATATATATAATGAAAGAATTCAGTGATGATGAATGATGATAGAGGTGCAATTTATGTTTAACTACCTTAATCGTAATGTCATAGCTTACTCTCATACAAGAAAAGTAAAGTAGGATGAAAGATGATGTATGTAAGAAAGTATATGAAATATATTTTTAATGCTCTATGATGACCCTCATGCTATGATTAGTAATGATTAATTATGATGATATAGTTATGTTCATGCTTTTTATTTTATCATGAAAATACATTTCTATTGTGCCTTACATATATGAGCTTCATAGTTCACGGTGAATTTATTTGTCCTCCTGCTTTGGATCCTGCAGGTTAGTGATATGAGATATCATGATTACTGGTGGTGCTAGTGATGATAGATGTTCGTGATGCTGCTGCTTGCACATAAGTAATGATCGATAGTATGATGTTTTTCAGTCTAATTCTCTTTTATCCAGTTGTAATAAGATGAAAACTATTATTTGATATGAGACTATGGAGACTTTATGTAATGTAAGATTTTCACATTTATTTTATGAAAAAGAATTGGAAAGACTTATAGTTTTGATTATTTTAAATATTTTGTATTTCGTTGACCAATCTTAATCCAACCTAAGAGTTAAGTATATGTATAATGTGTAGCATATTTAGGAGGGCATTCTGCCACGTGGCGGGGTGATCTTTTGGATACGTTAAAATTATGGATTGAAAATCGAATAAAAACTTAATTTTCAAGGAGCAACGACGAATTAGTAATGCACGTGTAAAACATTCACAAAATTTGAATCGTATAATATATCATTCCAACCAAATATGATTATCCTAGAGCTCTTATGATCAAAAGATCGACAAAAGATCGAGCTTTAATTATAATTTCAAACCTCACCCCTCCTATGACTAACTTTAAGATTCGACATACAAGGTTAATACCTTATTTGAACATATAAATGTCATTAAATGTCATTAATGTGAATACTACATGACATTCAAAGTTGAGTTATTTCCCAAATAAATATATAAAATAATGTATGACTTGCTGACAATGTCATTAATGTGAATCCTACTTGACATTCGAAGTTGAGTTATATCCCAAATAAATATATAAAATAATGTATGACTTGCTGACAATGTCATTAATGTGAATCCTACTTGACATTCGAAGTTGAGTTATATCCCAAATAAATATATAAAATAATGTATGACTTGCTAATAATGCGTTAAATTTTAATCCAGTTGAATTCGTTGATTACCTTTAAATATTAAAAAAACTGATAAAAAAGAAATATGTAAAAATTGCCTAAAAAAATTCTTCTTTCAGAGTTTTTTTACTTTACTTTTGAAAAAAAATCATTAGGTTTTCAAATATTAAAAGAATATGCAAATGACCAGTATGTCATGTCACAAATAATCGAAGATAAATTTATCACAAAATTTAGTTAAATAGGGTTCAGTTAGAAATTAGATTAATAAACAAATATACAAAAAGTAATAATATCCGATTAATGTATCACGTTAACTTTGGAATTTGATCCCTCAAATTTCTCGTAATAAGACCGAGCCACAGTTGGTAGTCCTTTATACGAACCTGCAAGTTGTATAACAACACTATACTTATGAGTTATGACCTGAAGGCTCAAATGAGTTTTCATTATGATTACGGTCAGATGATATCACCATGATCACATGGAAAAAAAGTTTCAACCGCAGTTAAAACCCACGGTTTAAATACACGAAATTTATCATATGCATGGGACTAAGTAAATTAACTTGCGGTTGCAGAAGCTTTTGCGCTGACTTTAATGTTTACTGAGGTATGCATGCTGCTGGTGCAATGATGCTTCTGTTTTTTTTTTGTCTCGATTACTTTAATCATCTACTGTAAGTAGTCTCATATTGTTTAGTGTTTACTTCGAGTTCTGGACTCCTTTTGCAGGTTATGCGCCCGGTCAGAAGAGAGAAGGAAAGCTCCACTCAATTATTTGCAGTTTTCTAGCTTTCATATAAACAAGTGATGTTTAAATGCATGTAGTTTGTGTTCGGAAGCAATATAAACTAGACATAGTGCTGTCTAAGAGGTAGATGGTGATCCAAGAGAGGCTAAGGCCGTTGAGCTCATGGTGGCTCCTCCTTTTGAGGCGCCCCGCCCCGTGCATGGACTTACCAATTCCGTACGAGCTGTGCGCCTCGTGGTGCCGGCAGCGCGTGCCCTGTGCGCCATTGTCGGGCGCTTCGAGCTCTGGGCGCTTTTAAGAGTACTACTCACGCATACATGACCTCAACCTCTGCGCGAAAAAGGAACACTCTGATAGCCATGATGGTTACACAGCAGTAACACTGTTCTTGCGTTCTTTCTCAGGCAGACAATTTTTTCATGTGGTGGCAGATGTTTAAAAGAAAAAAAAAACAGTACTCGTAGGCATATTAATTGTTTGTGATGCCACAGCGAATGGGTGTTCCCTCGTGCGGGTTCATTCGTGCAATGTCTGTTGTGGATCCGCCATTCAATCCATTTGCTCGTGTCAAATTCCGCTCTCTCATTAACAGTTTCTGGCATTTCCATGAGCAAATAGTTTAAAGGAACACAAAGAGTTTGTCCTCCGATGAACACATCAAAACTGCCCCGCATGGGATTGTTCTTCTTCGACCCTTGTCAAGGTGCAGGGGCAAAGGACAAAACTGAGCCTTATGTCATCCAATGGAAACGATCAAATCTGTATCATTGCATTCTCAATGATGCTGCTCATTTGTATGTGCTCACTGTTCACAAAGAATTAGAAGGTGAAAAAAAAAAAACGCCAGCATGCTTGTTTGTAACTTACATTAGAAGAACATTTTTTTTGTTGATCCATAATATCCAAGGTTAATAGCCTCGACTAATTTGTTTCACTTTGGATCATAAGTTTAAATTATGATGGGTGAAACTTTGAATTAAATTTTTTTGTATTAAAAAAACTCGAACTTAAGAACTTCTTAAACGAGAAAGTGCTTCTTATTATTCTATTCTAATTCCATTTATACATTAAAAGAACATGTTAAAAGAAAACAAACATGTCCTTTTTATCATTAGAGTTGATGTTAAATATAAGATAACTGGATGCTTTTAAACACAGTCAAACTACTAGATATTGCAAATTTTGGATGACCTTTATTGGAACTTTCTGTACTTAAATCTCGTTCTTCCTTAATGCTGAAAAGTTGTAGCTTATCTGTTCATAATACTAAAATGTGCATTTTGGACGTGAGTATGTGGTTCCTTTCTTCTGCAGGGCCTTTTGGTGTTCGAATGGATTCCACATGAAACTTTACAAGTACAGCTACCACTGGACATGCATGTATTATACAAAAGATGAGTGATGTAATTAAAACAATAAAATTGTCCCTTCCCCTTTTAACAATTAATTTCCAGAACCACAACTCTTTCCCACATTCCATCAACTCTGCCATGCTCCATATTAACAGGATGTACATGCTGAGATGACTTGTTTTTTCAGCAGAACTCCTGTTGCACATGCAATTTTAACATGAATGATGTAAACTGTACTCTCTGATGATCCTCTGCATTAGTGCTCTTAAACTTTCCAGTGTCATTTATAATATGTGCAAAAGTCTGCTTATTTTAGTCCCTATCAGCCGTTGTTTGTGTCTGGAGCACCTTCTGACCCTCCCTCAGGCAATTGAGTTTGCAAAGGCCAGGGAACAAGGGCTTGTTCGGCATGCCCACGGGGCCGATTAAAATATTATGCTAAAAGCTCGTGGAAGGTAGTTTAAATTCTCTCTGCCTCGCCAGGTTGAGGAGTGTCTGAATCAAAACTGCATTGTAAAAGAGGTCCCTGGTGAAAGGAGATACAGCTATAAATATATCCCCTCTCCATCTCACAGTTAATGACACCTGCAGAAAGAAAGTAACAGGTCAGTATCTCATCTCATCTGCAATGATCTCTGTTACATGTTTCCTTTTCTCTTTCGTTAGAAGTTTAAGGTTTGAAGAACATGTTTATAAAGTATCATATATAGTCGTTTTCAGGGGTGTCAATATGCTTATAAACTTGAATCACACATCCTGCATAACTATTTGCTTCTCTTATGTCATTATGTTAATAGGGAAGTCCCTAAAGTTTATTAGAGAGCCGTATGAAAGGTCTTGATACAAATCAAAGACTCATTTCATAGATTTATTCCCATGTGTAATCAAGAAGATTCTATTGATGAACCAGTAAAACCCAGAAGAATCTGAGTTACATTTGCAGTATTACATCCAGGATTATCATTTTTGTCATCTCTGTTTGCATTCACATACCATCAAGAACACCAATTTTGGCTTCCCAATTGCATTACCTTGCTGATGCACATTTACGCTGATGCAGTTCTATTTGACAAGAAAATGACATTTAGCCATGGTCTGTAGATACCATTTCAAATGCTATCATTTGGTCTTGAAGGTTAATTACTTCTGACACCTCGCAGGGTTAAAGCAACCATCTCTACTTGATAGATTCGCAGTTGGTGCTTCTATCGAGCACACTCACGAAGCTCATCTGCCGGCTTCTTGCGTGACACTTGTAGCTGTCTTAAGAAGGATCTACTTTCTTGCTGCAATGGAGGCGCTCTTGAGGAAATATGATAAGGAATGCATGAAGATGGCAATCTTGAAGCAAGAACAAATATTCAAGCAACAAGTAGGATTTTTTTCACCAACTTTGATTTTGTTCTCCTTGTGAATCTTATACTTTTTTCGTGTCTCCGGACATAAATATTTCTCACATGAATGCGCTGTCGTCACTCCTCAGGTCCATGAGCTCCATCGCCTGTACCGAGTTCAGACGCGTCTGATGAGTGACCTCAAGAACAGTGAGCTGACGAGTAGACAAAGGCTTCCAAGATGTAGCCAAGCTCATCTCCTCGCCAACATGGACAGCGGCATGCTCTCATTTGTGCCAAGTAGCAGCCCAGGCAGCGCGAGAAGGCCTCGCCGCCGGGCGCTCGACCTGGAACTCCCTGCCGACGAATACATTGTGCGAGCAGAGGAACAAACAATGGCGGAGGTCGAACAGGACATCGACGTGGAGCTGACGCTGGCCGTAGGTAACAACAACTGGAGGAAGAGGGACGAGGCGGCTTTTGCTTGCGACTTGGCGAGCTTTTCCTCGTCCTCCACCGAATCCGGAGGAGGGTTAAGATTGAGCAGCGGCCACGAATGGGGACTGCATCACCAGGTCGAAGACGTGAGCGCTTGCTATCGAAATGGTGGTAAGAATGCGTTTGAAGTGGAAGAAGGAACAGGGGAAGAAGGCGGAGTGAAGCAGCCGTCTCGTTGGTTGTTGGAGTGTCTCAGCCTTAGGATGGCGTGATGGTGTATGCTTCGTAGCCTCTTAACCTTGTCTTAGTGTCTCAGCATTTTTATGTTTCAAGTTTAGAAATGATACGTGTTTGTAGAAAAATGTTTATTTACATCTCAATGTTTAGTTAAACTTGCGACCTAAAATGAAAAATCAATTAAAACTTCGAAAACAGCGGTGATAATATAGTAAAAGAAAATTGACTAAGCTTTACAAAGATAATAGAGAAAAAAGAATGCGCAACTTTTGCAATAATCTTGAATATAATTAATATGAAAAAAAAATGTATGGACATTATGAATAATGTTTTTATTTATTTGAATAAGTATCTTATGTACTAAAAGTGTGGTAGTTATAGATGAAGATTTTGTTTGACGACAACTTAAACTTATTATACTGTCGATATTCTAATTCGTTCAAAAGTGAAATCAATGAATGTTTCATTTAAGTAATTCAAACTTGAATTTAGTATGAAAGTTGCATGATTAGCTGGATATACAACAATATGACTGTATATAACTTAATCATCATAATAAGCTAATAATTCATATATCTCGTGCATATATGTATATTCATAACTAATTGAGATTCAATTAATGAATTAAATATCAAATAATTATAAATAATTTGTTTGATATTTACATACTATGAGCTTTAGCTCTTAAAAAAACTAAAGTTCTTCCAACTAAAATTGTGACATAGGAAGAGAATCCAAAGGTTAATTGGGAAGGATAATAAGAAAGAGGTTAAAATTATGTATCATAGATTCGACTATATTTCAGATAATTTAGTTTTAGTTAAATAGAAAGAAAATGGAGGTTAACTTTTTTCCTTTTCTTTATGAATGCTTTTATCAGAAAAATGAAAATAATGTCTTTTTATTTCAATTCAAACGCATATTAAGGGCCTGTTTGGCTAAGCTTATAAGTAGGTTAAAACTACTTATAAGTAAATTTTAGAAAATTTACATGTTTGGTAACTAAAAAAATATATTTATAAGTTGTTAGGTAACTACTTATAAGTTGAAAAAAAATAAGCAGGGTCCCCCCTGCTTATTTTTTAAGTTGTTGGCTTATTAATTTTAACCAACTATATTACTCTTTTATCCATATTTTTTAATATTATTATCATATAACTTTAAGGATATATTAGTCAATATTTATTTTAACAAACATTACAACTACTTATTGATATTATCAGCACTTTTATCCAAACATATAACTACTTATATTTTAAAATAAGTATCAGCACTTAAAATGCTTATCAGCATTAGTGCTTATCAGTTATTTTTTATCAGGTAAGCCAAACAGGCCCTAAGCCATCGTGCATGATACAATATGCAAATATTTTCTATGAATGTTGAGCACCTCTTAACTCTTTAATATATGATCAATGATAAATTTTATAAGTCATAATATTTTTTTATCAATTTTATGATTCACCGTCGATCATTCATTGAATGGCTAAAATATGCTTAATATCTCTAAAAAGAACTTAATACTTAACAGGGAGAGGGAGTAGCTCCCTTTCCCTCTCTCTACACGATGCCCTCTTTCCCTCTCTCTACACGAACAGGGAGAGAGGGAGCAGCTCCCTCTCCCTCGTTGCCGCTCCCTCTCCTTGCTGGCCGACGAGAGAGAGGTGAGGGGGAATCGTCTGAATGGGGATGGAGGATGCGACGGAGAGCCGCAATAGCTGGGCGGCGTCGATGATGGACTCGTCACAGGGGCAGGCGAGCAGCATTGGTACACTGGATGTGTACAACGAAGTGCTGCGGCGGGTGAAGGAGGCCAGTTGGCCGGAGGCTCTGCTGCCGTCGTTTGAGGACGGACTCTGGAATCACTTCAATAGTCTGCCTCTCTCTGCACGAACAGGGAGAGGAGGCGACTCCCTCTCCCTCACCGCCGCTCCCTCTTCCTGCTCGCCTAGGAGAGAGATGCGAGGGGGGCGACATCCCTTCCCCTCTCTCCGCACGAACGGGGAGAGGGAGCGACTCCCTCTCCTTGCTCACCTTGCTTGCTGGCGAGGGAGGAGAGGGAGTCTCATATGTTTTTTTAATTTTTTATTAGTTTATTTTTACCACTTAAGATAGAGAAATATGTGTGGAGGAGAAAGAATATATGATCTAGTCGTCACGTATAGAAATTAGCCGATAATACACACATAAAAACTTTTTCAAATTGGATAATCGTCGTGTTACAAATTGAAGTTTAGTGATCACAACGAGAACGCGTATAAAATTGAATAATTGTTTACGTAATTTACTCTATTAAACTCATTATAAGAGTTTAATATAACTACTAATCGTCAAATACTTTTGTATAGATATTGAGAAAATCTTAACTTTAATATATGTTTAACGATAAATTTTATAAGTCATATTTTTTTATTAATTTTATGATTCGTCATCGACCATTTATTAAATGGCTAGAATATGCTTAAGCACTTGGTGCTTCGTAGATACATTAAACCCATATTATAATTAATACATAGTAATCCGTAAGAAATTAAATTTCCTAATATAACTTCGTATGTCACCTAATCAACTGTAATCATGACATCCTAAAAATGTAGAGCTTAAATGCTCACGTGATTCGGTAACACTGACAATTCATTTTGGTACAACAAATTATCATCACAGACGTAGTTTCATATGTCAATAAGTAAATGTGTAAATATATGCATATTTGCATTTGTTTTCAAGGAAATGACTTTTCAATATAATAATAATAATAATAATAATAATAATAATAATAATAATAATAATAATAATAATAATAATAATTGAGCAATAGTAAACACCTTTTATCGTCTACTCTTAACCAGTAAATTGGTTGACNATAATAATAATAATAATAATAATAATAATAATAATAATAATAATAATAATAATAATAATAATTGAGCAATAGTAAACACCTTTTATCGTCTACTCTTAACCAGTAAATTGGTTGACGATAAAAAATATAAATTTCACCTAAATTAATAGTTTCTTTCTCAACGAAAATTTTTCCAGTCATACATAATTTTCATGTTATACATGCTAAAATAGTATCTGTAATACTTTTAAATAGCTATTTTGAACTTTTGATAAATAGTTAAGCATGCAATAATAAATTGTTTTTTAAAAATGTATTTTGTTTTATATTTTTTTCCATCTAATGTATGTTGAATGATCCCGATTTTGATGATCACAAATTTGTAAGAGAACTTAGTTTGTACTGATGAACTTGTTGAGCTGAATTCTGTAACAGGTTGATTCAAGTTCAGAAGTTGTTAGGTCGACCAAAGTTAAAAGAATGGACGACCTATGCATATGGAAGATATTTCGAAAGAAGCATATGTGTGCAGTGGTCATCCTAAGAATACAAAGTGGTCGACCGATATTGAAGGAGGGCACATGAGAAAAGGGATCAGAGGTTGACCGGTCGACCAGAGATAAAGGAAGAACGACCAGAGTAAGAGGCTTAACTGGAAAGGTCGCCCCATGATGAGGAATGGACGACCGAAGGCAACACCTCTTTTACCAAAGAAGGAGATCGGACGGTCCTAGGAGCAATGGACGCCCAAAGAAGACTTAACCGAAGAAGGAGTCTTGGCCAAGCAAAGGGGAGGTTGTCCGAAGTTGAAGAGTGGACGACCGAAGATCTGAAGATGAAGGGAGTGGTCGTTCGAATGACTCAAAGTGGAGACAGTGGACGACCAGTAAACTGCCAAGGCTCGGAGTGGACGTCCAAAGGGCTCAGGGTAGAGACAGTGGACGACCAAAGCAGAAAGCAGGTGGATGAGTGGTCGACCGCAGGTTGAGTGCGAGCGACCGGTTGACATCAGGAGAAGACAAAGGACGTCCAGAGACTTGGTGAGAAGACGAGTGGACGCCCAGAAGTTTTGTTTGAACTGATGGAGGCTGAGGATCGGTGCCGCAGGTTTGGCGGAAGACCAATGAAGTGTCAGAGGTCGTCCAGAGTCTGAGGAAGACAGAAGAGCGGTCGACCAGGAAGTCTGGCAGGAGAAG
>LTAE01009040.1:0-15466 GCA_001647135.1 Pontederia paniculata
TATATTCTGAAGATGATTCAAGTCAAGGTGGAGATTTGTTGATAATGCCTTGAATCTTAACCCAGTGGAAACCCATATGACCCCCTGCGCATCAGAGCCGTCGAATATTTGGGACGGCGAAGCCGCCCGTCTCCTATGGGGGTCTCTGTATCTTGTATTGGGAGTCTATATATAAACTCTCTAGGGTTTGGGTTATTCTGTATCTTGTATCATCTACTGTTTTACCACATCAAAGAAAGAACTCCAGCCGTCGCCCGAGAACGTAGCCCAATTAAGGGTGAACCTTGTAAATCTGTGTGTCTTCTGTGTGTGTGATTTTCTCTCTCTCGTCAGTTTTCATAACAAGCTAATACATTGTGTTCTTTATTCCATAGTGTTATCAGCAATTGATGGATTAAGAGAACCTTTCCCTTCTGTTGGAAAAAGTAAGTCATTTAGTTGGATATATCTTTTATGTGATTCATTTTCAGAATGTTAAATATTACATAAAAATTTCACAGCTGCCGTGGAAGCTTTGTCTGCTACAGTCTTGATTGGTTTATTCCTATTGCAAAAATATGGCACTTCCAAAGTGAGCTTCCTCTTTTCACCAATCATGGCTTCTTGGACCTTCACAACCCCAATTATAGGCGTATACAGCTTTCTACGGTACTATCCTGGCATATTCAAAGCCATATCACCTCATTATGTTGTCCAGTTCTTTCTGAGAAATGGAAGAACAGGCTGGCAGTTGCTTGGTGGCACTGTTCTATGCATTACAGGTTTCTATCTTCTTCTGCTTATCTATAAATTAGACCTTCAAAAATCTGAATTAAATACAGATTCTTTCTAATCTCCTTTCAGGTGCTGAAGCTATGTTTGCTGATCTTGGTCATTTCAACAAGAGATCAATTCAGGTAACTTTATTTGCATAACTTAGTTTAATATTTCCTAAAAAAAATAGTTTAACAATGTAGATTCATCTGTTTCATGTTATCCATGTTTCTTTGTACAACTCTTATGAGTTTCATTTTCTTCAAACAGATTGCATTTCTTTTCAGCATATATCCTTCACTGGTCCTTACTTATGCTGGGCAAACAGCATACCTCATACGGAATCCTAATGATCATAGTGATGGATTTTATAAATTTGTACCAACTCCTGTTTATTGGCCTATGTTTATCCTAGCAACATTAGCAGCTATTGTTGCAAGTCAATCCCTAATCTCTGCAACATTTTCTGTGATCAAGCAATCAGTAGTCTTGGATTATTTTCCCCGTGTTAAGGTGGTTCATACATCCCAACACAAAGAAGGCGAAGTTTATTCCCCGGAGACCAACTATATTCTCATGTTTCTTTGTGTTGCTGTCATACTTGGTTTCGGTGATGGAAAAGATATTGGAAATGCTTTTGGTATGCCAATATTCCTTAGACTTTTGTGTCCTTGGTTTTTGGAGTGTAATTTTGACTAATGTGGCAGCCACCCATTTCTGTATTCTGCTTTTTTTGCCGAAATTTCTGTTATATTAATTGTTTCCTGATATAAATTGCAGGTGTTGTCGTTATACTTGTCATGCTCATAACTACAATCCTATTGACCTTGGTTATGATAATTATTTGGAGAACGCCAGTTATCTTGGCTGGTTTATACTTTGTTTCATTTGGAATTCTTGAAGGCACATATACAAGTGCAGTTTGCACTAAGATTCTGGAAGGTGGTTGGTTGCCCTTTGCTGTATCGATAATATTGGCATTCATAATGTTTGGATGGTATTATGGAAGACAGAGGAAACTAGAGTATGAAATGACTAACAAGATCACTATTGAATTCCTAAATGAACTACTGGAAAGCTCAGAAATTCAGCGAGTTCCAGGACTATGCTTCTTCTACAGCAATATACAGGATGGCTTGACCCCAATACTTGGTCACTACATTCAGAACATGCGCTCTATCCACAGAGTTACTATCTTTACAACTCTAAGATACTTGCTAGTAGCTAAAGTTGCTCCAAGTGAGAGGATCATTATAACTAGATTAGGAATAAAAGGTGTATATGGGTGTATGGTTCAGTATGGCTATGCTGATTCCCTTAATCTTGAAGGAGATGACTTTGTAAGTCAAGTTATTAATGCATTGCAAGCACATCTTGAGAACAATTTGGCAGGCCACCCACAAACCATTATTGAGGAGGAGATTTCATGCTTAGAGAAGGCAAAGACAGTTGGAGTGGTGCATGTTCGGGGTAAAACCAGATTTCATGTTGGTAAAGAAGCAAGCTTGTTCGACAGGATTATGCTTGGATTCTATGAGTTTCTACACAGTAACTGTAGATCAGCCCTGCCTGCTATGGGGATTCCTCTTCAACAACGCATGGAGATAGGCATGTTGTACGAGGCTTGACAGGTAATGAGCATTGTTCTGTCTTATAAATTGTTAATGCCTTGTTGTAGCAATGATGTACCTCTGTTTTATACTTGGTGCATCTTTACCAGCAATTATAACTGGTTTCTTTGTTGTAGCAATGATGTATCTGTCTTATGCTCAAATATGTCATCCTGGATCCTTTTGTAAGAATTCTTTGCTGTGAAAAATCCTCCGCATTTATCAGCAAAAATGTTATGAGGTTTGAACTCAAATTCGATGAGATTTGAATAGCAAAGTAATATATTCTCCGTCCATGTTATAAAGGTCTTTGAAGTTGCTCCATAAATTAATTTCCTTTCTTTTGTGGCAGCCTTTGCACCTTTGTGAAATGTAGATTCTTGCTAGAACTAAACCATTTGTGTTCCATCATTTTGTTATAAACGAAATGCAAATCTTGTATGTAAATGGCATTGTTGTGGTCACTGGCACCAGCAATCTGATCTTCTAGGAAATTTGAAGGATTGTTTTCTATAGGCTTTGTGTATGCTAGGCTTGTTTCAGATTGCTCATGTATTTTCGGCTAGTTCACCTTGTTTCGCTGAGTGAAATTTTGAAATGAAGTCATTTATTCTCAGTGAAAATGCTTCCAGAATTCGAACTTCGATAATTTTCTGGCTAAGAAATCTTCATGAAATACATCTCTATAGCTTAGCCAAGCCCACTACCTACCATGGATAAAAGTTCATGCTCCTCTGAACTTTGAAGACCTCTGCACTAAATCATTGCTCTGATTAAAGTTGCATAAAGTTTTGATGCTCTAGATGCCTAAAGTGACTTGAACAGGTCAGATTGGATCCTTCGGACAAATGATTTGGGACGATCATGTCGCCCCACTTTGTCTTACTCATGTGCAAGTATTAATTCCATGACCCACAGTGTGGACCTTTGTTCTTTTTGTCTTCAATCCAATTTTTTTTTGTTTCGTTTCAACTTATCTATTTCAAATTTGAATCTGTTTACATTAATAGATGCCAATGTGCTGCCAGCTGAATGCCGATGGTGTCTTCATAAAAAAAAAGGTAATTTCATTTTTCCTCCCAAAATGATAATCTGTTTTCAGTTCTCTCAACATTTCAAACACATTCACTTAATCTCAGATACCCAAAATTTATTTACCTTCTACCCTTTATCCTTCTTAATAGTCCAATTTGAGCTTTTGAACCTTTTATTTTTTTATAAAAATAAATACATAAAATTAAATAAGGGCAAACAGGTAGATGCATTATATTTAAGAATTAAATATTAGACTTTTGGGATGGAGTGGAAATGTTTGGAAAGATGAGAAAGACAGTTTAATAAGCTATTCATGAAATCAACAAAAGAGTGTTATGTTTTAAGTATCATAATGATGAATACTATCTTTTTATCCAATTGAAGCATTTTTTTTTGTTAATCCAGTATCAACAATGATACTATTTTTTCATCAGCATAATTGGAGAAGGTTGAACACCCAAATGGCTGCATGATATCTGATACTCCTACTGGACAAATAAGAACTAGTGTTCTTTTTCTTTCCTCTTCCTTTATGTGGCCTCGGCAAAACTTTGTCCACAATTTAGATGCATTTATCCGCATCTCGGATCAAGTCTTCTTTTGCTTTATTCTCTTCATTCCTCTTTTTTTTTCGATCTTTTTTAGCACTCAAATGGAGAGAGAGAGAGAGAGAGAGAGAGAGAGAGAGAGAGAGAGAGGACCACGAAGGAAGGAGAAAGCTAAGAGGCTTCGCATGTCTAGTAAAGTCCTCGAAGTAGACATTGCGGAGCTGTCTGGGCTTATGAGGATGTACTTTAACTTGTCCTACCAAAATGTTATGACCCACTATTGAGGACGAAAAATTGGATCGAGCCCAAAAGTAATAATTAACTCGGCTCATGTTTTGAACATTTATCGAAAAAAAGTTATATGTTTCTTTTTTTCTATTTGGGCCTCTCTTTTCGTTTTTTTTCTTTTATTTTTTTTCTATTTATCACCATTTCGATCTCCATGTATCAGATAATAAAAAATATTAGCTTATTTCACATTTTTCCCCTTTATCTTTAATGCTTTCGATGTTTCTGTGCATTATTTTGTGTTTAATTTTGGTTCATCTTTGCATCTGAAGGCCTAAATGGGTCTTTAGTGGAATTTTATTGAATGGGCCTGAGCATTTTTTCCCTTTTTTTCCTCTTTCTTTTTTGATTCTATAAATTATTGTTTTGCATTTGTTTCCTGGTTCCCCCTTCAATTTCTCCCATTAAGTAATTCAAGTAAAATATGTAAAAAAAGAAATGAAATATGAGATTTCCCTCGATCTTGTTATTGTATATATCACAAGACAAAAGCGTTAGAGTGATTTCTTGATGTAATGCAACGTTTATTTACTATGATCATGAGAGCTAATGGATTAATATCCAAAATGCTACTACTAATTATGATTTCTTGAGGCGCAATATGATAAGAAAATTGGACGACATGTGATGTATAATCTTTCATGTTTCTAACATGTAATATCTCAAACGTTTCATAAGTTCCTCCATTACTTTGTGCCTTTGAAGTATGCAAATAAATTGGAACTTATGGCCCTTTTTTTTGTATATGCCTCGAGATTTTGGTGACTTATGAAAACACATCTCTATAGTATAATATCAAATAAGAGATAGAACATTACTATTGTGTGAATAGTCTCATATATTGTTATATATCTAGCATTCAATCTACTTGCTTTTCACAACATTTATACATTCTTTAAAAAAATTCCAAGTTAAAATTATAAATTCAAAAAAATTGTCATTTGTAATGCTTAAATATTTAAAATAATTAATAGTATATCTAATTTAATATGATATCATAATAGGATAGAAAGATGTCTTGAATTCAAAGTCTGATAATTTTTTATTAAAAAGATATCTTAGTTTTCTAAATGGATTTGATGAAGTTGTACCCTATTTAAGTAAGGTATATCGTATATCTTATTATTAGTAATGAGATATGTGTGAATAGCATAATTATTGAAAAATAAATTACTTTAGTGTTTCTCTCAACCAATTGAATTGTTCAGAGCTTAATTAGTGGGTACCGTAATTAACACCAAGAAAATATTACACTAGAGAATTGCAATTCAATTTAGAATGCAACTTTATCAATTAGATTATATGCTTGAAAAGTAAGTTCACGTCCTTCACCATTCTTTCTTAATATGTTTTTACCTTCCTCAACAAAACCACAATGCTAAAAATAGTACACGGCAATCTTGTTTCTCGTCGTCCTCTACATTGTACAAAATTAAGCATAAAATAGCCATTACATCACACATTCTGAAGTATATAGCAAAATTTTATACAAATATAATTTCTATTTAAGGTAGTAGCTCTAATAATCATTTATTTAGTATAAATTTTATCTATCCAATAATTAAATTAAGCTAATCCACAACAATTCGATATCATGAGGCATTTTTTTTCTTTTATCCAAAAATAAATGTTAAAATGTTGGGTTAAACTTTTAACAATTGTTTGCTCCCTGTTTCCACAAGAATGACAAAATGATATAAATATTTGATCACAATTCGATTGAATGCAAAATTTAAATTGTTCAGAAAAAGGTAATTTACATACACAATTAAATAATATAAAACTGAATCCTTTTTTTCCTTACTTGCGCTATTCCTCAACAGGAAGAAAACTCACTAAAAGCTTACAAACTCGCACATCATCACTTCAAAAAGAAGAGTTTCTGCCAGAAAAAAAAAAGGTGAAGGTAAAAACTAAAACTATAAACAGATGCACTTCCTCCAGTTATGTAAGAAAAAAGCAACTTACTTAAAAGTTATTTCCAGAATGCAGAGCCAAAAGAAAGCTTGTAGTTGAAGTTCACAGTAAAGGCAAATCAAACTAATTTTTGCTCCAATTAATTCTGATGATCCTCACCTTTATTTCTTAAGTATACAACCTGTTTTTTTCCTAAATATTTTTAATTAGCTCTACCAAATAGCAATGATCTCACATTCATTATGCTGTTAGATCCTCCAAATCAAACTGCTACAGCCTGAAAATTAAGCCTTTGAAGAAGGAAACATAATTACAAAGTGCAAACATCAATGAGTATGAAATTTATTGTGTGGAGCCCCTCCTTTACTTCATGCATCTAATAAGAGTGCATGCATGGTATCCATGCAATAATTTAGTCTCCCACCCAAAAATTGCAACACAATTATTTATTTCATCAGGATCAGTGTAAAAGGATTTGTGCAATAAGAAAATAGGGAAAAAAAAGAGTGATAAAAGAAGGGGAAACAAAGAAAAGAGAGATTGAAACATGACGAATCACGAGAAAGAGAGGAAACACACACACTTTTTTCTTTGAATATTATTTTATTTTCTTCTTCTTCTTCACTTGCTTTTTGCCCTTCCATCCACCATTGACTGAGTGATCCTAATCATCCAACATGGCATTCCTTTTCCTTCCAAAAGGCCCCCTATTTAAGCTCTCACACACTGCCCCTCCTTGGGGACAGCACACTTGAGAAGGGTTGAACACTGAAGTGTGTGTGAGAGTGAGAGTGAGAGAGGAGAGAGGAGAGAGAGAGAGAGCAGGAGCAGCACAGCAAGGAAGAAAGAAACATACTTGGTCTGAAGACATGATGGCCTTGGAGAACTATTTCCTACTTCCCCACCAAGTCCAACCTTGCTTTGATTGGGATCCACACACCTTTGGACCTGCAGCAGATCACCAACTCCATGAGCATTACCTGAGCTTAGGTACTTCATAGATTTAATTTTGTGTTTTTTTTTTGTTTTTTTTTTGTTTTTTTTTGTTTGTAAGTAGACATGAGCACTTTGCTTGGCTTGTGCTTCTGAATTCTATGGTTTTCTGTCAGTGAGGCCTGTAATTTAAGTTCTTGAGCTTGTCTTGTTTTTCTTCATGTGTGATCCCGGCAGCAGCCGCGGGGTCTCCGATGTCGTCGGAGGCATCGACAGGATACTTGCAGGATGCGGTGGCTGAGTGCAGTGAGCGGTGCAAGAGAAGGAGGTTGTCTTCTCCTTCTCCTCCTCCTCCTCCTCATCCTGTTCATGATTCAGTCATGGCAGAGGACTTGCAAGGCCTCGTTCAGGTACAATTCCTTCTGCTCTTTTGTTTGAAGTGCCTTGCTATGTTTAAATTACGTTTGCAGGTTCAGGAGTACTAAAATTTTGTCCTGCTTTTGGTCATTCCCCACCAGGGGTTCTGGAATCCAGACTTTTGTGAAGATCCCTTGGGCAATTCAAGTTTCATGTTGGAAGATCACATTATAATTCCAGGTGCAACTCTCTCTCTCTCTCTCTCTCTCTCTCTCTCTCTCTCTCACTCACTCACACACACACACACACACACTCACTCACTCACTCACTCACTCACTTTAGAAGGGTTAGCATTTGTATTACCAGTCATAGAATTGTGTGCACGGTTCCTCAATTGCATTTGACATGCATAATTCAGTAAGAAGCTCATGAACCACTACAAAGGAAAAGTTTGTTTGATTTGTATGGCATGCACCAATTACTAGGGAAACTAATATTAATAATAATAACAATAATGTCAGGTAGCTGCATGCTAATGATAAAAGTTTGTTCTTTTTTTCTAATGCATTCAGAGGACCCTTTCAGCATGCTGCTGAATTCCAAGACACAGGTCACCTCACCAGAGCAACAGCAAGCCCCACGCTCCTCCTTTTCCTCCCAAGAGGAGTCACTACTTTCCAATGAATTGAGTGGAAAAGATGACCACCACTGCACACCTGACTCCTACTCTCCTCCTCCAATTTCATTTACTGTTGAAGCACTTGGACCAAAAGGTAATCAACTTAATTCTTAATCAGATAACATGCATGCAACAAAACCAACAAAAATGTGTAGTCTAAATTTCAACAAATTAACACACTTTTACTATGTCTGCCTCCCGTAAATTAGGATGTGGAAAGAACAAGACAACCATGGGGTTAGTGTATCCTTTCGTGGTCGTAAAGCCGGGAGGCTGCGAAGGGGACGTGACCTTGGCCGACATCAACGCGAAGATTCTCATGCGCCCGAAGCGGCCTGTCCGCCACCCGGTCGGCGAGTACGCGTGCACTCCTTGCGCTGCCGACCGGCTGGGGCTCTCCGGAAAGGCGGTGGTGAGCCTCACCAGGATCCACACTCAAGGGAGGGGCACAATAACAATTATAAGAACAAGAGGATGAATGCTTAATTAATTTGGTTATCTTGTGTTAGATTATTTATCTATATATAATCTTCATCCTTCATGAATGTATATAGGTCCTTTAATCTTTGTAAATTTTGTACTGATCCACTATTTTGCAAGACAAAATCAGAATCTCTCTGTGTCAATTGCACCATTATCGTATCCATAATTAATTAATTAATAGCGGCGCGTCTTGAATTTAATTGTTTTTTTTTCTATTATTAGGCCTATGGATTTTGTTTGTAATAGAAAAAAGGGTCACATAGCATCTGCATGTCAGGTTGCTGTGATCATTGAATGAAGAAGAAGCATTCATGACCTTGTTCCTTAAAAATGAAAGGAACCAATTATGTACTTAATTTCTTTTCTTGGTCTATTTCATTGGAGGTGAAGGGGAAAAATTACTTCCTCTGCCCATTGTTTTGCTTTTCCAAGCATAAGAATTCAGAGCATTATGATGCATGGATGGAATTGCTATAACTTGATGGATTACATGTGACATGTTTCATTACCCAATTAGAGTATGAGGGAAATTTTAAATGAGGCACAAAACAACAAGTATTACAAATTACAAAGATGTGCCTACATGTGTTAAATTAGGCTAAAGAATAAAGTTGATTGACATGAGGATCTGATTTAAACACTTGTCACCAAGTTGTCAAGTAAGAGAAAAAGAGTAGGAAAAAAAAAAACAAAGGAGAAAAAATAAAGGATAACAAAGAGAAGATTCGAAGTGTCAAGATTACAAAATACTCAAAAGTTTGAAACACCATATGGAATAAATGGAACATCTTTGGTAGCTAGACAGGGGAATATATTTTAAATGTAGGACCATGGCTAAGATACTTGAGCTAAGTAAAGACAATAACATACAACATGACACCAAAATACATGTTTGAAAAATAAAAGAAGGTGATGTTAGTTAATTAATTCATCAATCATGAACTTTTTGATGTGTAGCCAATTAAGGAGGTGGGTCTTTCACCAAACATAGAGGGAATTAAGGGATGGCCCCTCAGGGCAGGGCAAGTTTGATTGATATTAAAAGTTGGATGTTGTCCTCCTTCCGGTAAAGTCAAGCTGCATGCTTTGAACTAAAACATATGTGTAGGCCCTTGGCCCATATGCTAATGATTATGGAGCAATACATACTCACATTCTCTCTCCTAATACAATGTTTACACCTGCGTAATTTGAACCTTGATCATCATGGTGGCAACCATGACCTCCAACTCTACCAAACTTTTTTTTTTCATTTCTTTTACCACACTAAATTCAATCATTAACCATAATTATGGTCTCAGTTTCATTTCTTTTACCACACTAAACTTATAGAGTTTGATTTCTAAAAGTTTATGTGAAGCCTCAAGGTTGTCGTTGAAGTTTATCTTGTTAAGTTGACTTGATATCAAATAATATAATATTTCAATTCACATTTGATATTGTCATTTTTTAGTTCCTATGTTTGGAATATAACTTGATCAATCAAAATCTAAAACAATGAATTAAAAATAAAAGCGAAAATTGATACAAATTTTTAATATGATAAATCTCTCTTGATTAGAGGTCGTCGTAAACAAGTTTTTACTATGAATTTTTTTTCACTATGAGCTAGAAAAAAGAGGTGCATCATAATAAATTTAACCCCTACGTATTTATCTTTCTTAATTTTGTTTATAATTTTAAAATTTGAGTACACGACAACTGGTATGATGTTAACAATGAGACCAAGTCGGCAATTTTAAGAATTAATTTTGAGATTATTAATTCTCTTATATCGTGTGATACAGACTTATTAATCAATCAAGATTAACATGACCCTCTCTAAGGGGCATAGAGTTTGATGAATCTGTTTATAATTTTATTCACATCTAATAAAACAGACCTAGCAAATTAAGGATAATAATGACGTAACATTAAATCTCTATATCGTATTCTAAACCAAAGTTGAACTTCACGTTGCACTATTTACACTTTGCTCAACACGTGCTACACACTTTTAAAAGAAGTTAAAGAGATTATATTTATGGAATAAAAAGTGTGTAAATAAAAGTCATAGTAATTATAATTCACATCGATTGTCTTGTACGTATAAAAGAGTAATTCATTTTATATCAGAATTTATAATAATTCCAATGTCCTATAAGAGCGAACACTAGCCGACTGTTTGATTGAAGAATAAGTATAAAAGAAATATGTAAATTTTTTTTATATTTTTAAAAATCAGTTATATTTTTATTGCATCTAACATTTACATTGACATGAATGAAAAATATATTCTTATATTTGAATTTATTTAAAATATATTACATAGAAATAAATAGTATTAATAGTATATTTTTAATAATAAATGAGAATTTATTTATTTATACTTATAAATTTAAGTATTACTTATTATGATAATATAGTGATTAATTATTATTTGATTAATTAATTAGTAATGCTATATAATATAATATTATTTGCATCATCACATAGTATAAAATTAATTAAAATTTTAATGATAAATAATTTATGATTCGTCATTATAATAAATAATATAAAAATATAATAGCATGTGTAGAAAAAAAATGATTTAAAAAAGAAAAAGGGTGAAATATAAGTTTTTTTTGCTTTTGATAAGAATAAAAATATGAAATATATCAAAAAAAGATTGGCGAATTTATGATTTTTTAAATAAATTTTTTTAAAAAAGTTGATATAATAGGGGATGCTTGACTATATTTTTGAAATAAAAAGATATTTTTTTTCTCTATTTCTCAATCAAACGGCCTGTTCACAATATTACTGTTATTTTTTTTTCATTTTATTATATGTTTTAAATAACTTTAAAAGGGTCATAATATGGTATATGGAGCGTCTAGCATAGGAATACTAATAATTATATTTCAAATCAACTGCGATCACATGTAACTTATTTTTTATATATCAAAACTAATAGTAATTCCGATGCCCATGCACAATTATTTTTTCATTTTTATTTCATAGAATGTGCACCAACTCTACTAATGAAAAATTGCACGAACTTTCCAATCCTCCTTAAATAATATAAAATTAATTACTCAAATTTAATTTGATTGACATAATTAATTAACGAAGTTGCAAAATCGATAAAAAAAATTATATCAAATTCAATTTTTAAAGTCGTCTATTCCATCGTAAAAATATCATTCTTTATCTCGATTTTGACTGTAATTAATCAGATTTTAATAATATCGAAGCGACTATAAAAAAAATGAGGATTCTGGTTATCGTCTAATTAATATCATTCTGTATCTTCGATCTTTTGATGTTATCGTCTAATTAATTTCCGCACGCACAATAAATATGTGAAAAAAGCCGTCACGAGTGCACGTGTGCGCATGCGTGAAAGCGAGCCCACATCCATCCAATGCCCAAGCGTGGATTTTGGTTTTGGTCCACCTTTTCTTTCTACCAGTTGTGTCGTAGTAGTAGACTACTAGTTTTTAAGTAGTAGCAAGTGATCATGATTCGCTCTGACACCACTAATCATACATATGCATTGCATTGCATGTGTTTGAAGTAGTAAACCAATTCGCCTGCCAAACACATCACTTTTCTGCCTGCGGCTGATTTGATTGAGTGCTTATTGTTCTTAAGTTGCCCAATTACAAAACCATAAACAGAGTCGGCATGCAGACATGTTGCCGTCGATTGCGATCAATGTTTTTGGTATCCTTTTAATGTGAATTGGTTGAATCGATTGCTTCAGGCAGCAGGCAGCTTTTTAGACGTGTAAACACAACTGTGGAGTGAACAGGAACTTGTTGGTTGAAAAACTCGGAGTTGGAACAGAATCATCATCCTCACACAAAAAGGAAAAAGGCTTCTTTTTTATGCATCTTTTTTCTTTAGTTTTGCAGACATTGTTAAGCCGGAATGATTTGGTAGGTCAGAACTGTGTGTGGACTGGACTTATCATGATATCTGATACAAACACATGTTCTTCCCAAATTCTCTGATCACATTCCTGTGCGGCTAAGCTAAGCACATAGGCTGCATGCACCTAAACTCGTGGATGGTTGGTACTCCGGTGATGAATGTCAAAATCGTGATCTTGATTGTAAAATCGTGCGATCTTACAATTCTACCAAGGATTCATGATCTCGATCTTAATAAAAAAATCGAATTCATAAGATCGATAGATTAAGATCACGAGATCGGTAAAATCATTCTTTTTATATTTTCTTATAAAGAAGTAAATGTTATAACGGTAACATATTATATTATATTTTTTAAAAAATTATTTTAAGGTATTGAAAAATGAAAAAAATATTAAAATTATTTGAAAAATGCTAAAAATGATGGATATATATTTTTTTTATGGACACACACACACACATATATATAATTTTTCTCTATAAAAATATAAATTTCTAATAATATATTATATTATATTTATAGAACTTATTTTTAAGCATACATAGTTTTTAAATTCACAAAAAATAATAACAAATGAAAAAAATATTAAGATACATTTAACAAATTATTAAATATATATATATATTTAAAAACTATTTTTATTTATAGATAAAATCTTACTATTTTCGATCCAATCTAAATAATTTTTTATCTTATCATCTTCTTTCAATTTTAAGTAAGATATAGATTTTGACATTTTTTATTAAAACACAATACAATTTCTACAATTCAGAAAAAATAAAAGCTCGGAGGCCCTTCAGGAAATGATCCTGCTTTACTTTTGCATTGAAATGGAGATTTGACAGGGATATGGTTACAGGGAAAAAAGGTTGGCCAAAGATATAGCCTGTCTTCATATGTACAAACCTGACAGCCAAAAGCTAAAACAAGTGAGGCCATGGCGAACAGGGACATGAACTCCATCCTCTCTCTGTTCCTTCCACCATTTTCAAAAGAAGAAGGATCATTTCATATGTCCAGGGCTATCCATGCAAGGGCGTGAAGTGGGTGAATGATTAGCTCCTCGGCTCAGTACGATTTCATGTGTCGTAATGCGTGCTAGTGGAATGCCATTTTTTTTTTATGGTACATGTTGAGCTTCATGCGGCCCTTAGGTATAGGCAGACATGAGACGCAGAGGGCAACCCTCTCTCTCTCTCTTTGTTGGACGTCCCTTTCTTCCCCTCCCCTTCCCCCTCCATTACTGTTTTTTGCTAAGGTTCTTCGTTTACATGATGCTAAGCAGATGCATGCAGCAGAAAGAAGAGCTACCGGCAGTAGGCTCCCTCTGCTTCTTCCAGGTCTTAACTTAACTGCCACAAAAGTAGTTGTGCCGGGAGTGAGAGAAAGTTGAGCTTTTAATTGCTTTTATGCATTGAAATATGGGGATTGTATGAACGAATTGGCTTAGTGGAACTGTAACAAGGAAGAATAGTACTGCATGCATGTTTTTTTTTCTGAAACTAGCACAAGGTGGACTGTTTGCAGCAAAAGGGATGAAAAGATCATGCTTCACTTTTTACTTCCAAATGAAATTAATTAATCCCTAATGAAGTGTTAACGATCCATCAACCGGGTTAAAGGATAAGCGATTTTTTTTCTTTTTACTTGAGCATATTTGGAATTCAAGTTCTTAGGCAAAAGTTTTTTTTTATTGGATATTTCACTGGTAATATCTAGACGTGTAGATTAATAAGGATGAAGTTTGTGATGATAAAGAAAAAGTACTAAGCTTCATCCGCGGCCTGAGCCCTCCTAAAGAGTAAAGAACTAAGTTTTCGGTGTGAATATATGTTCACTAGTTCAATGGTTCTTGATTCATTCAGAGTTTTTTTTTGTACCTCCATTTCCTTAATTAGTGAAGACAAGAGATTGAGTCCTGCATTAATTTTATCTTGGAAAAAAAATTGAAGAATCCTAATTCGACTCGAACAAAAATTTGATGAACTTTTTTTCCACTCCATTCCAATGTTAGTTGATAAGCTTTAATTGCTTTTATGCATTGAAGTGAGGGACGTGAACAGATTGGTTTAGTGGAACTGTAACAGGGAAGAGCAGTACTTGTATGCATTTTTTGTTTTGTTTTCTGAAGCAGAGTGGACTTTCTGCAGCGAAAGGGATGAAGAGATTTCACCTCACTTATTACTTCTATTTAAGCCATCTGCGGCCTTGTTTAAAGTCCTCCTATAGAAAGAAAACAAGTAAATGTCAGTACTTGAAAATAATGACAGCATTGTTTTCTGATTCTATTTTCTTTAAATACTAAGTTTTTATGTCGCTTCTATTTGCATGCTTATATAGGACGTTCGATTTGCATGTTTATAACATTCACAGCAAATATATTTTTTGTACGCATGAATTATAGTATAGATTAACTTTGTAGGTGTGCAATGGCCATACCATAACTTCACCACTAAGGCTTCATTTGGATGTCCCCTGAGGGAGGGAGGGATGATGGTGGACAAGCTGAGGGATAGTTTAGAAGAGTTAAAAAAAATAATGGGTTGAAAATGATAATTTTAGTTTATATTTGAATAAAAAATGAGTAAGTGAAACACTACAAGAATTCAGCCATTTAGCGGCCAAACTTAGCGGACAATTTTTTGTCCGCTAAATAGCCACTATTTTCGGGAACATTTGCCGAGTAAATAGTGGGAAAATTTGGTAGCACATTTTTTTTTAAAAAATTCTTTTTTCCGGCCAGGTAGCGAGTAAATTAGCGGGTAAATGTTGTAGCCGCTGTTAGCGGGTAATTTGCGGGGAATTTACGGGAAAATTTTTGCTCGAACATTAGTGAAATAAGCCCGACTCCTTCCTTCCTCTTCACAATTTTTTGTGCCCTAACCTCCCTCCCTCCGCGCGCCGCCGTCCCCGCTGCCGCTGCGCGCCGTCCCCGCTGCTGTTGCGCGCCGTCCCCGCTGCCG
>LTAE01009042.1:3435-15935 GCA_001647135.1 Pontederia paniculata
TTGCAAAAAAAAAAAAAAAAAAAAAAAAAAAAAACTCAAAACTGTTGTTCAGAGGTCTCCTTATTCTCCTGAAACATGCAGTCAGTCTTTCTGAAAACTCTGACCAACTTGTGGCCTTTGTAAATTCTTTCAGATCAGACTCAAGGCAGGATGGCAGCATCGACTTTGAGGGGGAAACACTGGAGGAGGCAACAACAGCGATTTCGATACTAAATTTATTCTCCAAAGGCTATGCCTCCCATTTTTGTATGGTTCAAGTTATGAGTGCAAATTGTCAGGACCCATCTTGATATGGTTGTTAGAAATGGAAATGTAGCAGCACTTTCTAAGAAAGACAAAATTACTTTTCGAATACAACGAAAAATTGGTGCCGGAAAACAACCCAAATAATATCTATTTGGTCACAAAAACAGCAAAATTTTTTACCGTCCGTACTGTTGTAATATATTCATTAAATTATAGTTAAAAAAATATATTAGATTCTCATTGGGTTGATGAATATCTCTCGAAGTCCTTACCAAATTATCATAATATCTGATTTGAATTGAGTCGATCATAACTATTTTACAAATTAATTGCCCATGATGATATTTCTATCATTGATTTTTTGATAGGTCGAAAATTAATTTTTATGTGAAGTCATATGATATGACTATCCCAAATCAAGAACACAATTCTTCTCGAGATATTTTTAACCGGTCACAAAAAAAATCATCATATTTGAATTCTTTATCTTGATGTACAACCATAGCTATCGTGATCTTCTTCTTCTTAAGACAATTTTTCTTCGTGTCCCGATTCTTTACACTAGTTATATACGTTTTTCGAATTTTTTTTTTGAATTTCGATTTGCCCATTTTAGAATTTGAGGCATATCCCTTTTCAATAATGGTCATCAATCATGCGTACTTTATGTCGAAGTTCACGAGTAGACTCGATCTTATTTCTTCCAAACTTATGAAGTCTCTCCCAATGGTCATAGATTGTACAAATTTTCAATACAAAATAAGAAGAGAGAATAATAAAAATAGGGCTGCATCTTTGATTTACACATCCATATTTCTTAATTCCATTAATAGAGTATTCTATTGATCAAGATGATCTTTCAGTACCTTCTTGCATGCGGAGGGTGAATATACATTATTTCGATAACAACTTATTAATCATAGACTTCGTCATATAAAGACTCTCAATTTTCAAACACAAATCGGCGACTTCGATAATCACATCGTTTGCCGGACACAATAATATCATGGAGTGTGTCTTCTTTATCTAACGACGTCAAATCCACGAAAGTACTTATTTCTGTTGATTGGAACTTCGAATCTCCTTCCGTCTTCGATTTGTCTTTCACGATCGACGTCCATATCCCTTGTTATTTAGTGCTCACATCTTGATCCGCCAGAGACTTAAACTATTCCGCTCGGTGAACTTCTAGATCTTCACGTCGTGTGACGCCATCTCTTCGTTTGATACAGAATTATCGATACATTTCGCTCTGATATAAATTTATTGTGGATATGAGACGAGAAAGAGAGAGACAATAATCATACACAGAAGAAGATACGAGATTTATGATGTTCATCCTTAACTGGGCTATATTCTCAGACGACGATTGAATTTTTTTTATATGAAAAATAATAGATAACACAAGATATCAAATAACTCAAATCCCAAAAAGTTTATATAACGACTCCCAATATGAAATAAAAAATAAAAATTTTAGAGTCGTCTAAATTTTTAGGGTTGTGATGCACAAAGGATCATATAAAAGTTTATTATTGAGTTAAAATTTAAGACATTATTAATATATATATATATATTATTTGATAGTGTGTAAATTTTATGGGGATGTAAATCCGATAAAAGAAAATAGCCTGCAAAATTATAGTAATCTTTTATTTGACAGTGTCTAGTGTGATGGAGATGTAAATCCGATAAAAGAAAATAACCTGTAAGATTGTAGTAATCTTTTATTTCATGGTCTAGCCCGGCATAAAATTTGCACTATTTAAGTGAAGATTAATAATTGGCCTGAAATTGTGTCAAAATAACTCGAGATTCTTTCTCAAGTTACGAATCAACACACCATGATAGACTACGGTGTTCATTTTTTGTTTCCACCAGCTGGATGAAGAGCACGAACGATGAGGTAAAATAGAGAAACGTCATTCTTTTACTACATTATACGACTAAAAGAACTAAGTATTTTATAATTTAGAAACTCAAATTACTTATAGTTTTGGTTTATTTTTTTAAAATACGAAAATCTTTAGGCAAAAAAAATTGCCTGCATAAATTTTCAAAATACATCTAAAAGTTTAACTCAATACAACAAATTACACCAAACGATGCTTCCAAAAGTTGGATTTGAGTATTCATTTACCTATTGAACCAACCCATAAATATTTTAAGATTTTTATTTGAGTGAAATATCCCTATTTTTATGTAGATCCACCGACATTCACGAATATTAACATCTAACTAATTTAATATTTGAACGAATGTATAAAAAATAAATCTTAGTTAAGTTAAAATTTTTAATAAATTATTAATTCTCGTTGATCTTGAGACACAACTCAGCTAAATGCCTCTTTTTGTTACCCAACTAAACGTCAGTTTGAAAACAAAATTAACCAAAAAAAAAAAAAAAAAACGCCGTCCCTGGGCTTACTTGAGAAGTTTCTCACTATCTAAACAGGCCCTAAAAGATAGGCAATAAGCAAGGTCTTAGACCGTGGGTCATATGCGGCCTGGCCCATGTATCTGGTCTCCAAATCCATCTGGTCGACCCTCCTCCACGTATGAATTTTATGTACATTTTCCGGGGGGTAAACTTTAATGGCTACTTTTACATTGTGCATATTCTTCATATAATAAATCTCGTCGAAAAAAACTCAAAAGGATAAATTTCTATATTTGTTATCCTGCAATATCATCCGTTGGACCGTTTCATCCAACGGTGGATATTTCACTGAGGAGTCAGTTGCAGTTTACAACATTTGGAAGGGGTTCCAGATCAAATTCTTACCCTCATCTCCCTCTTATTAATTCTTCTTCGTCGCCTTGATCCCACTCCCCTTCGTCGAAATCTGCAGGTCGTTCTCTCGTTCCCGACGACGAGCCGCCGGAGGAAAGGAACAGACAGAGGCCAAGATCTCCGGCGAAAAAGATGGTTCGCGATCGTTTCCTCTTTTGCTTTTATTTTTCCTTTGCAACGCTTCGATTTTGTGATGCTTTAGACAGTGAAGTCTGTTCTCCTCGCCCGTTCTTGATTTAGGAACCCGAGAGGGGTTTCCTACTTTGGGATTTCTTTTCTGGATTTAACTGAAACCAGAATAGATATCTCTTCGAATTAGGATATCATTTTCTTTCATCATCGTTGGGGTTTTTTTTCTCTGCGTTTACTCAAATAGTTCGAGGGTTACATGATTCTGCAAGAAAGTGCGATCACAATTGTTGGAAAATGCTTTTTTTGAAGTTCTGATCATGCATCATTCAGACATTGCTTTCGGATCTCAAACTCGACTTCATTTTGAAGATTCCATGTAGATTATTGGACCCGTTGATCTCGATCCAATCCATGAAGCTTGGAGTAGAAGCAAGATATTCACACTGAATTGTAAGTTTCGGTTAACAGATGACGTCCTATGGTGACAATAAGTGGCTCTCAAAAACCTTATTAGATTTATATGCCCTCTTTAGGAATTGTAGGCGACAATAATTAGTTTTGCTGTGAAATAAACAACATTCAGGGTGATATTTTTGTTTTGCAAGTATTTTATCATGAAATAAACAGCCCGAGAATGATATTTCTTTGATTTCTTTAAATGAATGAGGAGATATTTTAAATTCAAATCATTATAAAGAAGGATTGACCACATGCATTTTCATTGTCCACTGATTTTCTTATGTGGATATGATATAAATAGGAATATAATTATACAAACAACATATGGAACATATTTCTCAAAAAAAAAAACAACATATGGAATATGGGCACCATCAACTTAGATGATACTGGAGGCAATGATTGAAGTTGAGGAATAGGAGAAGAGCTATGAGATCAAGTGGGTGTACAGGTTATAGATCAAAACAACCTGAAAGGTCGGGTGGTAAATATGAGCATTAAGGAGTTTGAATTTGAAGATTGAACACTTGAGTGATGAAGAATCAGGTGGCATCAATTTTTTTAGACCTATAACGTATTGAATTAACATTAGATCCAATTTTTTTCTTTCTAATTTATCTTTTGGGCAAGTGAAGATAAGCGAAGGCTACATATTGAAGTTAAATGGAGTTCTTTTGCATTTTTGCAAAAGCCAAACCACATGCAAGTCACACTGCAAAGACATCTGGCCAACTTCCATAAAAATTAGCTACATGCATTTCCATCTCTAGGTGCATTGCAATATCAGTAGTTTGTTACTATATTTTTTTTTTGAGAGGAAGTTTGTTACTAATGCTGCATGGTGTAATTATAGTTTCTAACTCAAGGTTAGTTGTGGTAAAAAGCTTCCATTACAATAAAATAAATAAAACTTTCAATATCCTTGTTTGAAGTTTTTTTGGGTTAATTCCTTATTTGGAAATTTTGATCTAGAGATTTATGGCATTATCCCTTTTTTTGTTGGAATGAGTTAATCAAGCTTCCTTGTTATTCTAGTTTTTTTTTTTCATTTGTAGTTTATTAAATTCAAATCATGTTAGGAACATTGTATTGGTTGCTTTTCGGTTTTCGTAGCAATGATGATATCCTTGTTGTTCCGTTGAGAGGGTATCTTTGTTGTTTTCCATGCTTGTCTGGACATCTCCCAAATAGAAGTAGTGGTAGCAACTAGTTTCTCATCTTATTGTAACAGACAATCACATTATTTGTCATTTGAAGCTATCATATTGTAATGGTATAATTGGTTAAGGTAGACTTCTTTTAAGCTTTCTGAGGGGTTCCATGTTTTTCTTGTAGGGATCTGCTATTTTCTGTAAACATTAGCAAGAGATTTTGAGGGTTGAGTGAGCGTCCATTTTATATATGAACTATTACATTTAACTTCTATTCTTTTAATATGGAAGTTATATGTCTGCCCTTGTAGAACTAGTAAAGTTGGTGCTGCTAGGTAGTCAGTATCATTAGATGTTAATTTCTTCTTCTGTTTGACATCCCTGCTTTTCATCTATCTTCGTGTAGCAAACTGAGAAACATCCTTGCATGAAGTCCATGAATGTTGTCACTACTTGTGTTATGATTCTATATTTCCCATGTCATTTTTAGGAAGATCACAATGTACAGAAACTTTATATTCTTAGCAAGAAGCATACCTTGTTATAGATATTTAATCTTATAACAAATGCATCTGTTTCTTTTTGTATATGTTCCAATTGTCATTTTACTCTTCATGAGAACAATAGTCTTGATTCTTGGATATTTTATTTGTAAACTTTCTGCTGTATATATTGCACTTGTAATTCATTTGTGAAGAATATATGCTAATTGAGATATCATCTGATATTTTGTGCTTCCTTTCCATATCCTTGATACTGATCCTTACGTAGTCATATGCCTTTGTTTCTTGAAGCATCCCTTGATTAAAACAAATTTTTACTCTAGCATAAAGTTCCTGTTGGACTAAATATTTTTTAGAAGAAAAAGTAAGAGAACACTACATCCTCGCAAAACAAAAGTGTTGCGGATATGATAACAGAGAGAGACAATACACACACAAAAGAAGACATGAAATTTACGAGGTTCACCGTAATTGGGCTACGTCATCGGGCGACGGCTGATTTTTTCTTTTTGACATGAAAAACAGTAGATGATACCAAATATAGAATAACCCAAACCCTAGGGAGTTTATATAAGGACTCCCAATATGAAATAGGAAACTAAAACCCTAAGCGAGACCCCCGTATGGGATGGGCGGCTTTGCCGCTCCAATTATTCGAGCGGCTGTGATGCATAAAGGGTCATATATGGGTTTATTATTGGGTTAAGGTTCAAGGAATTATCAACCAATCAAAGCGTATTATGAAAAGGAAAGAGATCTTGCTATGAGATTTGCATTGGATAATCTAATGATCATGGACACAGTAAAAGAGTTGGAAGTTGTAGAGAAGTATGCATTGTGGGCACATCCTCAAGCATTGACAATACATAATGATTAAATGATATCAAATGGTGGTAAAGAAGAGAAACAAAGAATCTGATTGGCTTTGGCCCTATGTCATCATGCTTCATGGATGCAACAAGAATCATAAAACCCTCTAAAAAGACATAAAGAGATGAGCTTCATTTCTAAATTGAATAATTGACTTTAATTGAGAAAATTGAATAATTGAAGATCTAAGATAAGTACTGCAGGATAAATTTTCAAAACAGTCATCCAACTTTACCACTTATACCAACACGATCACTAAACTTAACTACACGGTCATTCAGCTTATAAAAATTTCAGACACAGTCTTATTGACTGTGTATCGTCAGTTTTTTTTTCAATTGCTCGTGTCTCTCTCCTTCACACACGACACTACTCTCTCTCCTACGTGGCAAAAAAAATAATGAACTATTAAAAATATAAAAAAGGGTCGGCCACCCCGTTCACCAGGGCATCCGCCCCTTGCCTACCTGAGGTGGGTTCCCTCCTCTCTCCTCCAGTAGCCGGAGGAGAGAGGGAGGACTGGGGCAGCATCTTTGCGAGGGAGGGAAAGGGCCCCCCCTCCCCCCTACTCTCTCTCCTACGTGGCAAAGAAATAATGAACTATTAAAAATCTAAAAAAGGGCCGGCCACCCCCGTTCACAAGGGCATCTGCCCCTTGCCTACCTGAGGTGGGTTCTCAGGACTGGGGCAACATCTTTGTGAGGGAGAGAAAGCCACCCCCCCTCTCCTCCTCCTCTCTCCCCCTCTCCCTCTCTCCCTACTCAGATCTAACAAGAGAGGAGGGGTGCGACACCCCTCTCTCCTACGACGGGAGGTGAGAAGGAGGAGGTGGACAGCAGCCCCCTCAGGCAGGAAGAGGCTGCTACCCCTGTTCACAGAGGCAGCCACCGTTTTTTCTATGTGTTTAATTTTTTATTATTTTACTTTTGCCATGCAGGAAAGAGAATGTTGACATGATGATGGAGAAATGCATGGGTGGTAGTCACATAAGAGCGTAAACTGAGAAACCGGTGATAGCTGATCAATATGACAGTGTCTGAAAGATTTTATAAGTTGGATGACCGTATAGACACAAATAAATCTTAGTAACCATATTAATAAAGAGTTAAAGTTGGATGAATGTTTCGAAATTTATTGTAATAGTGCAGGTCTAGCATCATGTTATAGTGATATACTCCTATATTTTGATAAGTTCACCTTCTCATGATAGCATGATTACTTATTATGGTAACTAGAATTGTTATACAATGAACATTACAAAATGGTTAAAATACAACTTTTATCTAAGCTTTGAACGGTAGAACTAATACAATTTTATGACTTTCATGTTGGTTGAAAGTAATCCTGATAAGTTTAGTGATAAGGTTACATATACTTTCCATTATATCTTTTATGTAAGAGCTGCATCAGTTTGTTAGGTTGTGAAAAAAATAACTTATGTGGTAACAGAAGTAGACTTTTATGACTTCCTAGTCTGATAATGAGTTTCTTTTAGAGAGTTTTATAATGAGTTAATAGGGTCATATAATAGTTAAATCTTTACTCAGAAAAAAAATCATAGTTAAATAATGAACATGACACTTTTTCAAAAAAAAATAAAATAATGAACATGACAAAATTGCTAAAGTGCACTCTGGGGTATTTATTCAAGTATATCCAAACTTTGGCCACTTCTTATTGATTTGACCTACTGTTTGACGTGCAAAGATTCTATAAGACTATAATCACACTTATTGATGTAACCCATTTACTCAGGCATTATATTATGGCGAGTCATTTAGGCAAGAACACTTTGAAATCTCTTTTGGTCATTGCTGATTGACTGTCAAATAGAGATTTTTGATCAACTCTTATGGACTTTTTCATATAGTGTTAACAAAAAAAAAAAAAGAAGAAACAAAGTACTCACACCATCTTACATGGTTTGTATCACATGGCTGGCTTCATGTCCCATATGGTTTCACATCAGTAATTTGAGGGATTAAAGAAGACACCGACTTCACGGCAGAATTCTTACACTTTCAAAAGTTGTCCGCAGAATTATACCATCTAAAGAATCGCCAACCTGTAAAATCAGAAGTAGTCGTTATGAGATTCTACGATCTCATGATTAGATGCATATGCCCTGATTTAAACTCCATGTCAATCTTCCCTCTCAAAAAAAAAAAAATACTATGTCAATCTTTTAGTTTGATACTCGGCAACTAAAAGTTTCTATCTGTGAGGTACAAATGTACAAACTTGTTTGCTACAATATTTGAATGACTGCAAACCTGCTTTGTATACATTCTGAATTCTATTGTGAACTTATCTTTTAATGTTTACCCAAAAGAAAACTTATCTTTTAATGAATGCTCTCTCATATATTATTTTAAACCCTAAACCCTAAACCCTAAACCCCCCAAAAGAAAACTTATCTTTTAATGAATGCTCTCTCATATATTATTTTACCATGATACTCCATACTTGCCAACCGTTTTGTTTGCTATAAGAGGAATAAGATATAAAATGAAATCCAAGGAATACGTTCTTGGTTTCTTGCATTGTTTTGAAAACCACCAATATGGGTTGAAAGTTTCCCAATTGCTTAGTCTGACTTGGGTACCATATCTTATAGTTACCTTTTCTTGGTTTCTTGCATTGTTTTGAAAACCACCAATATGGGTTGAACCAGTCCCCCAATTGCTTAGTCTGATTTGGGTACCGTATCTTATAGTTACTTTTTCATAGTTTTGACTTAAAAGATTAAAAGGACAAAACAGAAAAAAAAGAGAAAACTGTCTGGCCCTTTGACCAATTTGATCATTTTCAAATGGTCCTTTAATATTTGTTTATTGGATTATATTTTTTCAGCTACAGTATTGTAACTAATATATATATATATATATATATATATATATATATATATTCTGGGATGATTGATTCATTAAACCTTTATAATACTCACTTTTGCATGTAATTTTCTCAGGGTCCCCTGAAGAACCTTTCTGCATTATATAGGACAGAGCTGATTTATCGTTTCAATAGCCGGTTATTAAGTGTTGGTTGTAGGTCATTCAGTACTCAGGCTGCACCAGCAGCTAGCACTCCACAGCCCCCTCCACCGCCTCCGCCTCCAGAAAAGACCCACTTTGGTGGTCTCAAGGATGAGGATCGCATTTTTACCAACCTGTATGGTTTGCATGACCCTTTCCTGAAAGGTGCCATGAAACGAGGTGACTGGTACAAGACCAAGGACTTGGTACTGAAAGGCACCGACTGGATTGTTAATGAAATGAAGAAATCTGGTCTACGAGGTCGTGGAGGAGCTGGCTTTCCATCTGGGCTCAAGTGGTCTTTCATGCCCAAGGTATCTGATGGTCGTCCTTCTTATCTTGTTGTAAATGCTGATGAGAGTGAACCTGGTACTTGTAAAGACAGAGAAATCATGCGCCATGATCCTCACAAACTTCTTGAAGGATGCCTGATTGCAGGGGTTGGAATGAGAGCGACAGCAGCATACATTTACATAAGAGGAGAGTATGTGAATGAGCGTTTAACACTTGAGAAGGCAAGGAAGGAAGCATATCAAGCTGGATTATTAGGAAAGAATGCATGTGGATCAGGCTATGACTTTGATGTTCATATACACTTTGGTGCTGGAGCCTACATATGCGGTGAGGAGACAGCTTTATTGGAGAGCCTTGAAGGGAAACAAGGAAAACCTAGACTAAAGCCTCCGTTCCCAGCTAATGCTGGATTGTATGGCTGTCCGACAACTGTGACAAATGTGGAAACCGTAGCTGTATCTCCTACAATTTTACGTCGTGGGCCTGAATGGTTTGCAAGTTTCGGCAGGAAGAATAACTCTGGTACAAAACTCTTCTGTATATCTGGTCATGTGAACAAACCTTGTACGGTGGAGGAAGAGATGAGCATTCCTCTGAAAGAATTGCTGGAGAGGCACTGTGGTGGTGTTAGAGGAGGGTGGGATAACCTTTTGGCAGTTATTCCAGGTGGCTCCTCTGTCCCTCTTCTGCCGAAGCACATATGTGATGATGTCTTGATGGACTATGATGCACTAAAGGCTGTGCAATCTGGTCTCGGAACAGCAGCCGTCATCGTGATGGACAAGTCCACTGATGTGGTGGACGCAATAGCAAGGTTATCGTACTTCTACAAGCATGAGAGCTGTGGGCAGTGCACTCCCTGCAGGGAGGGGACTGGATGGCTGTGGATGATCATGGAGAGGCTAAAGGTGGGGAATGCAAAGCTAGAGGAGATTGATATGCTGCAGGAGGTCACCAAGCAAATAGAAGGTCACACCATATGTGCATTGGGTGATGCTGCCGCATGGCCAGTGCAGGGTCTGATAAGGCATTTTAGACCTGAACTTGAAAGGAGGATTCGGGAGCGAGCAGATAGAGAGCTCTTGGAGTCTGCAGCTGCCTAAGTCCCCGGATCCATATTCAAGAACATCTATTTTCGTTTTATGTATCGAATAACGAAATTTTATTCTCGGAACAACTTCCAGTGAGATAACATTTTGGTTGATGTGCTGCTTGTTTGAGCAGATTAATCTTATGGTCTCTTCTGAGATTGGGATTTGCATGTATAAGTTATTGAAAACTCTAAAACCAGAAACAAACGAGATTATTAGTTTTCTATTCTTTTTTCTGTTAGCAAGTTTCTTTCTTCTACTTCCAAGTGATGGATAATTTGCTTGCGCCTCCAAGAATTTCCAAGTGTGTTAATGTGTACATATATATATATATATATATATATAATTGCGGCGCAGCAAATCTGCTGCATTTTGTGATGGGACCGCCGCAACCCCTGCTCTTTGTGGCAGTATAATATATTGCAATCAGCGGTGGTCGCTGCAGCTTTTTGCGAGAAATTGCCGATGTAAAATCTGTCGCACCTACTCCGATTTACTCTAAGTACCTACTCGTCTATTTTTATTGTCCCTAGCACAATCTTCTTGTGTTGGTAGGTTGGGCAAAATGCTTTGTATGGGAGATAGTTGTTTGGATTGGAACCTCGTGGTACCTAGGTCTCGTTCCATTGAGTTATGTGAATTCAAGGTGGAGTCATAATTTGAGATCACGTGATTCAGATTTTGATAGTCCAAATTTAAATATCATTTTATTTTTATTATTTTTTCTTTTTAATTAATGTGATGTTTTTTTAACTTTAGTTTTTTATTTTTTCTGCTTTACTATTTTTCTTTTCCTTTTTAATTTATTTTAACTTTACATTTTAATTTAAAATATTAATATTTAATCTTAAAATGTTAAAATTTAATTTTATATTAATTAATATTATAATCTAAAATTATTTGTACCATAATTTTAATAAAATATTTTATATATTATCCTTCCTCTTTAATTTATTAAACATTATTAATTTTAATTTAAAAGTTAATGATACATTAAACATATATATATTAACATATATATACTTTTACTTTTAATTTATTATGGTACATTTATTAAGTATAAAATTTAATGATGTATAAAATTATAAGTTAATGAAATATACGTTATTAACTTTTAAAATTAATAACATTTAATTTTATTAGTTTACTATTAATGTACAAAATTATTAACATTTATTAAGATTGTTATTGTTTATTAAAATTATTAATGCTTATTAAGATAATTAACATTTATTTTAAATTATTAACTCAATACCTTCTAATTTAAATTATTAACATTTATTTTAAAACATATAGTTTAATTTTATACTAAGTTAATAATATAATTCTAGTTTTACATATTATATCATTTATTAAGATTTACTGAAAATATTTTTTTTGTCTCAAACTAACATTATTATTTTTATTCATAATTTATTTATTTATCTAAAGATAATTTTATATTTTTGGGTTCTCACATGATTCATCCAAACACCCTCTAGAACTTAAAATTATTAGTTCATTCAAATGCAACTAGAACTAATCTATCAAAGCAATCAATTTGGTGGAACCCGAAGAACCCTTAGTTCTTCATCCAAACGCACCGCAATGGTGTTGTCGTCATAATATTTAATTTTTTAATTTATTACAACGGTCGCAATTAAGATGGATAATAAATTCATATCAGCAACGTTATTAAAATCGGACCAGACCGATCGGTTCAACCGCGAACCGAAGGTAGAGTCTTCCGATTTTAGTGCAAAAACGAGAGTGACGTTGGACCGGATAAAACCGATTTGAACCAGACAAAATCAGCGAACCGATCCAAAATCGGGTTCAACTTCAAAATTGGGAAAAAATAATTACATGAATGAAAGCAAAATTTGTATAAAAGGAAAGTAATGATATCATTACTAAAAAAAATGGAAACAATAATAAACATGGGA
>LTAE01009043.1:7936-19370 GCA_001647135.1 Pontederia paniculata
TGTGTGTGTACTTACTCAAAGCATTGTGGAGCTTTGACCCAACGTACATGGATGGACAATTGCATCTTCATTTCAGTCCAAGAAATCCCTCCTTTGCATCTCATTCGAAAATAATCTGGCAAGTTTGATCTTCCTGCTTTACCAGTACATATCGAGGACCAGTCACCTGAAATCCACTCTTCAGAGCATGATCATGAATCTTGATCCTTCCCTCCAAAGCCCCCTGTCTTGCACAAGCAGAGAGGGCATGATACGGTGAACTCATTAATTTGCCTTAGTTCCGGCATCCAGCATCTCATAAAAAATAAACTTCAAACCATAAGAGCACTGAAACGAATGATCAAAGATTGAGTTTGACATTCAAACTCAAAACTACTAACTTCATTATTTAATTCAACTAGTCAAATTAATAGTTTAATTTTACTTAACATAATGCATATATTTGTTAACATCCAAAAGGAATTAGTTTAGTTTAGAAATGCACTATTGAAATAGAAATAAACCACTAAGCAAAGAATTTGAATTATCATGGATTGGACACCTCTATTATTTGCATTCGGGTGTTTCTTGAAATTTGATCCTTCCATCCAAAGCTCCCCATTATTCAAATGTGTTTTTTTCAAAATTTAATATAAATGATTTTCAACTCGATGAAAAAGAATTCTATATATGTTTTATATGTGAAATTGTGCATTTGATCATGCCTTCTTAAAATATAATTCTATCTTCTTGAATGTCTCTTTCATGATTTTACGAATTTCTTGTATGTCGACCTTGTTTTCCTATGCAACGATAATTTGAGTGAAATAATCCCTTACTTTATACTTTTATGTTGCAAAAATTTGGGCGAAGGAATTCACACTCGTACATTTTAAATTGATAGAAGTTTAAGGAAGAATTTCACATTTGAATTTTTTTTTTGAAGATGTCAATAGCATATTCACACCCAACAGAATTCACTGCATTCAGAAGAAGACAAAAGAGATCAATCTTCTTGAAATCTTCTTAAATAAAGAGGGAGGACAAGTGTCAAGAAAGAATGAGAAAATGAACCCTAGAAATCTAAAATAAGAGAAGGCAACCACCATGGATAGGCTTTCTCGCAGTTTCTTAGAAGGAGCATTTTACTCTTCGTTCTGAAATAAAAAGCAAAGAAAAAAATTGAAATTTGAATATTGTGTTATTTATACATTTACTTTTATTTTATTATTCCATTTAACTAACCAAATTGATAGTTTAATTCTACTTAACATAATGCATATATTTGTTAACATTCAAAAGGAATTAATGTAGTTTAGAAATGCATTATTGATATAAAAATAAACTATGAAGTAAAGAATCTGAATTACTATGGATTGGACATCCATATATATAATGTTTCTCGAAAGTTAATATGAATAATTGTCAACATATATATTTTACATGCAAAATTATGCATTTAATCACAAGTGTATACCTTCTTATTATAACTCTATCTTCTTGAATATCTCTTTCATGATTTTATGAATTTCTTGCTCGTGGCCTTGTTTTCCTATCCAACATCAATTTGAATGAAAAAAAAACATCTTAGTTTTATACTTTTTATGGTGCTTGAATTTGGGAGGAAATAATTCACACCTATAAATTTTAAATTGATAGTAGTCAAATGAACAATTTCACATCTGAATTTTTTTTGAAGATGTCAACGTGCGAGGTCGCGCAGGGGCCGCTGCGCCGCCCCTGCCGAAAGAAATAAAGAAGAGCCGGAGATAATTACCTTGTTTTGCCAAAAGAAATGATCACCGCCGGAGAAATTGAAGAAGAAGTCGGAGAAGAAGAACGAGCGCGTGCCGAAATCGTGAGCGGGAAGAGGGAAAAGAGGGAGCAGGGGAGATTTATTCGCAGATCTCTGACGAATGTTTCTAAGGGAAAACGTCCGTTAGAAATAAAAATAATTGTGGACTCACGGACGCGGTCACGGTCGAACAGAAGAGAAGTCACGAGGGCGGCTGGTGTGTCAGAAAATTTCTGACGGGTCAGCTGAGCCAGCTGACCCGTCAGAAATTTTCTGACGGGTTGCCTGACCCGTCAGAAATTTTTGACGGGTTGTTCCACCCGTCAGAAATTTTCTGACGGGTCAGCTGACCCGTCAGAAATTTTCACCCCGTGACTGGTCACGGGATGGCTTCACCCGTCAGAAAATTTTCTGACGGGTGAAGCCACCCGTCAGAAATTTCTGACAGGTCCAGTCGCCCGTCAGAAAAATCTGACGGATGGCTTCACCCGTCAGAAAATTTTCTGACGGGTGAAGCCACCCGTCAGAAATTTCTGACAGGTCCAGTCGCCCGTCAGAAAAATCTGACGGATGGCTTCACCCGTCAGAAAATTTTCTGACGGGTGAAGCCACCCGTCAAAAATTTCTGACGGGTTACTTCACGGGTGATTTCACCCCTCAGAAATTCTGATGGGTTTTCTTACCCATCAGAATTTCTGAGGGGTAATTATTCCCTCAGAAATATAGGTAAGTATTTCTGAGGGAATTTATTCCGTCAGAATTTTTGATAAGAAAATTGGAGTTTTCTTGTAGTGTGACACCGAACAGAATTCACTATAGGCAAAATACAAGAGATCGACTTTTTTTGAAGACTTCTTAAATAAAGAGGGAGGACAAGTATTAAAAGAGGAAGGGAGAAAGGAACCCTAAGAATATAAAATAGAGAAGGCCAACCACAATGGACACGCTCTCTCGTGATTTCTAAGAAGAAGGAGCATTTTACTCTTCGTTCCAAACTGAAAAGAAAAGGAAAAAAAAATAAATTTGGATGTTGTATTATTCTGATATTTACTTTGTGTTGTAAAGAAGTTTAGATTTAACTTTTGAGTTCGTTCATTTTGAGACGTTTGAAATGGAGTTGGACTTCTATTATCTTGTTATCTTTATAGATATTTGTTCCTAAGTTTGTTAGTCGGAACTAAGATTTGCTAAAGAATTTATTTCTGACATTTATAAATATTTGGTTTGCATTTTATTTCAATGTTACAAGTTATACTCTTTTTTTTGTGGTAATCTGATTTTTATGTCCTAGATTTATTGGAATGATATTTTTTCTTCTCCCCAACCCTTTAATATCTAATTTGATGCTCAGTTTTAATGTTCATCTGAGAGGACGATAGTATCTTGGTATTTGTGATAAGTTGAGAGGCTAGAGAAATATTAGGAGTTAATATTGGGTTTGTGGTTAGTATTAGGTGTTGGCTGAGGAGCTGCAATTCATTATGTTTGGGATTTGGAGGCAAGTTTAAGATTGCTCTCAATCGATTGTGAAACATGATAAGATAGAGGTCATTTAGATTGTGAAGGAGGTTTAAAGTGGTATTTAGGAATTTGAATCATTCTTGATTGATTTCAAATCCTAGTTTGCGAGAGCAAAAAGAATTTTGAGAATATTGACCATGTGAGAGTGAGTCATTTTTGTTATTAATCCTAACTTTTTATGGAACTTACTAAATAAATGGTAGGAATGCCTTTGAATGCATTTACTATATTCTTCTAATGTTCATTTCCTATTAAACATTTTTTAATCACTTTTCTGCAATTTCTTATTTCTACATCACTAAAATTAAGAAAACAAAAATAAACAACATTCAAATGTTAGTCTTTTGAATTTAGTGTTTTTTTTCTTACATTTGAAACTTATATTTTTTTTCCTTTCAATTGGTTTGTTTGAGAGTACAGTAAATTGAGTGAATGGAACTTCGTTTTCTTGTGAATTCGACACATAACATACTTGGTGAACATTGTGCACTTCTAGTTGTGTGTTAGGTGAATTATTTTTAAAATTTATTGGGTCAAATTATTCGTCTTGACCTAGTTTCTCTAATTTCATACTCAGGAAATTCGCCTATGAATCATATTTTCACATCTTGTGAAAATGAAGCTAGGTACCTCCTTGATTTCAATATATTCATTGTGATTTTTACCTTTTGAATTAATGTGATTTGATTGTTATGAATTTCATAACACAAACATTTACACCCAATCACAATTCAAGAAATGCATCCTATGTAATAAATAGTTCTCTATGACGAAATAAGAGTGAGAACTATGACAAAGCAATATTCACATACCATAAGAGGATAAAATTTACAATTTTAAAACTTGACGTCCCCATTTAGTAATGATACTTTGGCCCTCCGAAGTGATAAATTATTTTTGAAATAGATGAGTGTATAACACTCTTTTTTACTATACAAAGATGAAAACTTGATTCTTTTACTGGAAACTGTAGGCACCAAGTCACCGGGTCACAAACGCTTCTTTGGTGTATTGATAAAATTGCAAGAGATTCTCCAACTAATGGAAGCTTAGATGCCTCATTAGTGAAAATTGTAAATGTTATATGACGAGTGAAGATTTTTCACCAAAGTTTGATGAACTAAAGAATGTTACAAAGATGATAGATACCTTTGGTTGAATTTGTCACCTTTCTATTCTTTGTGGAGATATCATTATCCAATTTCAGCATTCTATTGATGCTTAGGATGTCGTAATTTCTCAAATCCTTATTCATGGATCCATGCACACTTGATTTCCTTCCATCCACCCTATTTCTTTTGAGTGGAGATTCACCTTATAAAGTAGTTATTCTCTTTGAAGAAATCTGATTGTGCTACTCAAAATCATAAGTGAGTTCCGAGTCTAAATGTCAAAATTATAGATAATAATGACGAAAATAACACATAATCATCAAATTATGAAGTGCTTTAGTTTAGGAAACTAGATGATCCTTCAAGCCGAATTTCCTAGTGAACTTTGTGTAAAGAGGCCAAAACATGAAAAATATGAGTAACCTTATGTTGTGATGATACAATCTTAAGTTTCATATTGGAAAACAACGAAAGGAGAAAATGGTCATATAAGATAGACAAACTGAAAAGATTTAAAAAAATATAAATGAAGAATATCTTCTAAAAGAAATCCAACAAATAAAATGTTTGAAAACATATAAACTTAATGAGGTACCTTTACAAACTCCAACCTTGCTGAAAATATGGAGAAAGTCGATTTAATCATGATGAAGAAAAATGATAGAGTAATAGCAAATAAAGAATTCCAACTATAGTTCCATGCCTCCTCACTAACTTATGAGAAATGAAGGGCACTTCACAAGATTATGCTCACAACTAATACCAAATCTAGATGCAATATTTAACTACTTGGATCAGCTACCTTAAAGATGTGTTTGGATTGAAGGTAAAGGAGGGTAATGGAGGGGAGGGTAAAAATTATCCTTGTTTGGATAGAAATTTTTTTGAAGGGGAGATTAAAAATTAATATTCTTTCCCCTCCTAACTAATGAAAAAATATTTCTTCCAAATTGAGGTTGAATGGAGGGTAAAGAATTTTGCTCTCTCTCTCTCTCTCTCTCTCTCTCTCTCTCTCTCTCTCTCTCTCTCTCTCTCCCCTCCATTGTCCAAACATATCCTAAAATGAGTTTGTTCCAAGACTAAATGGACAAGTGGGAATCAAGATATCCCGAATCTATATCTCGGCCACTAGTCGGTCTTAAAATTATTCATGGCACTAAAGGAGGTTATGACTTGATATCTCTTGGCATATACACATCCCAAAGGACTAATCATGGTAAACATTGTATTCACAACTAAACTATTCAAAGCCACAAAAGGTAGTAATATTAAATTTGACATTACAATCTTTTTTTCTAAAATAATTTAAAGATATTTGAACATTGATTGATATACTCAAATCAATCAAACACACAATTTAAGTAGGCACAAAAATTATCGACAAATTAGAAATCTGAACATTATTTAGCTTCCATTTAAATGCTATGATCATCAGAACATCTTGCCCAAACCAAACAAAGTTATAGGTGACAACAAACATTTACTAGTTCCTGTGTGGTAAAATCGATAAGGGTTATTTCCTTAATCTCCCTCGAACTATCGTGAAATTTTAGATCTAACCTTGAATTATAAAACCGAGTAGAAGTAGGTCTAAACTTTTTTATTTGATAGTTTAGTCCAACCGTTCAATTTTTTGTCTGTTCATATTTTTTTATTTATCAAATGATCATATTTCCCTCATGCCTAAAAAAATTACTTCGGCTTGACACGATGAGCTAGTTTTGTGTGATGGTGAGCTCGTTGCCTCACCCAACCTACGTGACCATGTGTCGATGAACATGCCTACGCGTGTTAGCACTCGCCTAATCCGCATGAAGTAAGCTCGAGACCTCACTATCACACGCTCAGCGAGGATCTTGCCATTGCCGCGCTTGTCGTTGCTTGCCATCACCGCCCGAGATGAGCTCATCATGGCTCACGGCGAGCTCGCCATTGCCGCACGCGTAGCAGCGAGCTCCCTCACACGATGGTGAGCCACTCACCATTGTGCGTGCGGCGAGCTCGTCGTCGCATGTGTGGCGAGCTCCTCTTTTCTTTCATCTATGTTTATCAACTCTGATGGCGACAGCGTCATCTCTACATAGCGGGGAGCTCACTCACACGCACGCATAGAGGCGAACTCGCTCGCGTGTGCAGTTGTGAGCTCCCTCACGGACGCGCGACGAGCTCCTCTTGTCGAATCCGGCAACAATTGTGTCATCTTCCCCCTCCTCATCGTGATGGCGCAGCTACATTTCTTCTCCTCACCTAGGATTGCTTCATACTGTAAGAACAAGAAATAGAGGGGAGGCAATTGATGTTGCACTTTTGACAATAGATGGGGCTTGTCAATCGCCAAGGCAGTTGAAGGAGAACATTTTTTTAATATTTAATTCTCAAAGGCAAAATTGATATTTAATAGATAAAAAATTAAATTTAATGATAAATCAGATAAAATATAATGATTGACTAACATGTCTTATCGATTTATTTCTGTCTGATTTTATAATTTAGAATTATATCTGATTTTATGTGATAGGTGAAAGGTTTAAGAAAATAACCTAACCAATAAAGCTTAAGGATGTCTTTATTTCCATAGAAAGAGAAAAATATCAGAAACTTAGATCAATGGCCTCACCTTGGCCGCAAAGGCCTTCCCTTAGACGATGATGTGGTCGAGGCAAGAGGTTCTGATGGGGAGATCGTGGGAGGAGAAGAAGAAGCCGAGGGTGGACGAGGTGACAGACGATAAAAGGTCAGGGATGCGGTTGAGGAATTAGCCATTGAGCTTGATGGATGATGACCCGAGTCCCAAAGCCCGTTCAACGATGGCTAGGTCACGCCCCCTTAGCCATTGGCCACCCCGACCTTCGACAAACTCTCCTACTAGCAGAGGAGGTGAAAAGATGACGGCTAGAGCCCCGCAGCTAGCAGTCTCGAGTGACGCCATGCGAAGAGACGGAGCACTAGAGGATTCCAAAAACGACGTGTGTTTGTAATAAAAATGGTGCAATGCATCTGTGATTCTTCTAGAAGCCTGAGAAATCTAATTCCAATCATTTGAAAAAATATTATGAAATAAAAAATATTATCGGCATTCCATATTTAATATAAGGCTCTATTTGGTTATTTTCAAAATTTTCTCAATTTCAAAGATCCACGGGTTTGCAATTTTAAAAGGTACATTCTCACTAATCAATAAATCAACTAAATAATTTTTTTTTCATGTGTTTAAATCAATGAAATAATTTTGAAATGCTTCATCTTTTATCTCGTTAAGTAAATATTCGAATTCTAGATTAAATTTAATGAGAGCCACAAATTCATCATTGAAACTAATTTAATTGCATTAGAAATTATATAAATAATATAATGATAAATTACAACTTAAGATTGACATTAGCACACCAAAAAAAAAAGGAAAAAGAAAAAAAAAAAGAATTAGCAGGCCAGTTTCAAGAAGAGAATCGACACGAGTTGCAAGAAATTTTGAAGAGAAATTGCAGGCATGAACAAATATTTTTATTGTAACTCTTTGAGATCACAAGAATGATCTTTTACGCTCTAAAAAAATCTGGGGATTCTTTAACGAATCAGTTGATATTTCATCCCATCCAAATGACCACTCTTTGGTAAGTTCAGGATTAAGGCAGAGAGAAAACATCACTTTCGTTTTAGCATATCTCAAATTCCAGTTCTTATATACATGAAAAGATTTTTAATGGAAGTGTTCGTAACTAAATGTGTGATCAAAATGAAACTCTTCTCCAAAGTTTGTTCTTGAAATAAAAAAATAGTATCGATATATATCATTCATTTATTGCATTTTATATTTGGATGAAAATAATTATTGTCATATCTTACAATTATTCATTGAGCCATTTGGAGAATAAAAAGAAAATAATAAAATCCTTTCGTTAAAACAAATAAGTATGCTTGTGCATGTTTTACCGAAAAATTAACCAAGTCAATGAACATGAGCGGATAAATTAAACTTTTATATGAAATAGAATAATTAGTTAATTATGTTGGGAATTCTTTTTTTGTCTTTTGTACAAAAAATAATATCAGGTAAAACGACACTAAATTTTTTGTGAAAAAAAATTCCTCCAACAAGAAGGTAAAACTCAGGACAATCACAGAGTAATTTTACTATATCAAACAAAATCTTTTAAATTTTGTTCAAACCAAAATAATAATCTATTGAGAATAAATCTACAGACATCCTTTAAAAAATCATGAAACAATCAATACAAATGATATCATATGATTACTGTGATTTCAGTAATCACAATATAAAAAGACCTTCAGGAATCCTCTCAATCTAATTTTTTTCTTGATTCCTTGCTCTTCAACAAGAATCCTTCTTCAAGAAGAACCCTTCTTCTTGAAAGTTCTCTCTTCTTCAAAGTTATTCTCATCAACAAGAGATATTAATCCTTCTTTTTTCTATGATTCAGAGACTAAAATCATCAAATGAAAAAATCTCTCTTTTTTCTCTCTTCATATGCCTCAACCTTCTCACTATTTTCTTCCTTTTCTTCCACCAGTCTAAGGAGAGAGAAGTTCTATTTTATTTCAATTGGATAATATAATTCAACTCAAACTTAAACTTCTAAGTTGATTAAGATTAATCTAACTTAGGCTCTGTTTGACACGTCTTTAACTAGCGTCTACAATAGTGTGTAGTGTGTTAACCAAGTCAATACGCTATTTAAGGTGTTTAAGGTGTTTGATAAGTACAATTAATAATAGCAAAAAATGATTGAAACTTAGTAAATTGAAACGCTTAAAAGACCAACATCTAATATAGCTATTAGTGTGTTAAAATTTATTTTCAAATATACACTCAAATATTTTATTATTACTTACTATTTGTATGAATATAGTTATTCTTTTATATCATATGACCACTTTATTATTTGTTATTATTTTATCAATTTATAAATTATTTAGTTAACTATTTATTTTAATTATTATTAATATTAAAATAGTTAAAATAAAAAATATTTAAATTTATGATACATATAATAATGCAACTTATTTAAATAATTAGTCATATCCTTTTTAGTCCTTTTACATTTATCAGTTGGTCAACGCTGCATTTGCCAAACACTTCTATTAAATTTAATAATTGGCTCGCTGCTTGCTAATCACTAATATCTAGTCATTAAACGTTATCCACTATTAACTATTCAAACTGTTGGTACATGTCAAATAGAGCCTTAAATCTCTATGGGTCTTTCATGTGTTTAAATCCCAACAATCTCTATCTTCAACCTTGAGAAGGAAATACTACATGAAGAATCACCACTTATCTTCAGGTCGGTCAATTCGACATCTCGTTTCAATTTTTTTCTTGGATTTGTCTTTGTCTTCCCTTCTTCAATAATCACTATATATTCATAATTCGAATATCTAGTAGAAGAACAATGCTCTCTTGTAGATCTGCGAAGTTGAAAAGTCACATACTCCTCCTACTCTGAACTCTTTACATTTGTATCCACTGCTAGCTCTTTACTTTTGAGTTCAATATGTAAATTATCTCTGCTCTACCTTTTTTATGTACTAAAGTTCGTCAAACTTTCAAATTCATCAAACATCATATCTTTGCTTCTGATGATTTTTTTCTTCTCTGGATCTCATAACTTATATTTAAATTCTACATCTTCATATCCCAAAAATATGTATTCTTGAGGCTTGTCATTCAATTTTTGTCCTTCGTCCTTCGATTCATGTGCAAAAATTCTATAACCAAAAAACTTCAAATGAGAATTAGAAACACCTTTGTCAGTCGACACTTTCTTAAGAATATCTTAATTTAAAGGAACTGATGGAGATCTGTTGATCAAGTAGCATGCAATATTCACAGCTTTACTCCAAATAATTTCAGTAGTTTAGCCATCCTTAACATACATCTAACTTTATTCAAAATGGTTATGTTCATTCTTTCGGCAACACTGTTATGTTGTGAAGTTTTAAGCATTGTTTTTTTATGTCTGATGTTAGCTTTATACAATAATTCTTGAACATCCGAGACATTTATTCATCATCATTATTTATGTGAAGACATTTCAATTTGTTTATAGTTTGTCTTTCAATCATGACATGAAAATATTGAAATATTTGAAGTACCTGATATTTTGTTTCCATAAAATAAATTCATAGTTTTCATGAAGCATCATCAATAAAGGTAAAAAATATTTATTGCTACGTAAGGAATTAACCTTAATTGGACCGTACACATCAAAATACACCAAATCCAATATATTTTATTTTATTTTAGAACTTGACACAAAAGACACTCTATATTGCTTATCAAAAATAAGATCGTCACAAGTATTCGGAGTTTTATCTTTGGTAAGAATAATGTGAGAATTCCTTGTTAGAACTTGTAATCCTTTCTCATTCATATGTCCTAATCTTCTGTGCCACAAATCTAGTGTAGCTTCTTCCTCTATTGCATACTATCCAATCAAATTCATTTGAGTCTTGTAGAAGACACCTGATAATTTTTCGTTAGTAACAACCATGGATTCCTTAATTAGTTCCACTTTGTGTCACCTATATGACTATGATAATCTTCTTGTTCCAAGTTGAAGAGAAATCAGATTGAGGCGCAAATCAAGTATGCATCTCACATCCTTTAGAATCAAGTCACAACCAACATCTCGTATATATACATCTTCAACTCTTGTAATTTTAGATTTAGTCTTATTGTCCATCTTCATTGTGTAGGATCTGGATGGCACCAAGAGGGGGGGTGATTTGGTGTATAAAAATCTTACTCTCTTTTACTTAACCTAGATGAGTTATCAGCGGAAGCTTGTAAATGCAAACATAAACAAACAAAGAGAAGAGAGTAGAGAGAAGACAAACAAGCACACAAACACCAAGTTTGTTGACGAGGTTCGATCGAACTCCTGGCATACGTCCCCGCTCCGATCTTCTCGCACGAGATCTCCGGAGATCACTAACTCCTTCTTCAAGGGAGAAGGCACCCTTACAACTTCTCCTTTCTTGCACTGAGGACAAGGAGACAACCTCT
>LTAE01009044.1:0-19368 GCA_001647135.1 Pontederia paniculata
ATCTTAATTCACTGAATATCTTTTAAATCGGGTTTCCAAGATAAAATTTCAGAATCTTAAAATTCATCATCCTCGTGGGTTCGACACTCTACTCATCTCTTTATTACTTGTGCGACCAGTATACTTGCTGAGTATTTAGCGTGTGATTTTTCGCAATCAATACTTGTAGATGCTTCAATGAATTTTTGCCCCTAGGCGAGTGGGTAATATGGAACCCCCTATACAAACACCAGTTCACACGAGGGAATATTCCATACCATCAATTGAAGACCATGATGATTTCCTAGCTAGCCTTATGAGGGCCGCTCGAAGGGAACACAACCTAGATGAATCAAGCGATACTATTTAGAGGTTCCTGAAATAGCTCCCTCTTGACTTTAAGGGAACCGAAGACTTTGGGCAAGATGAGAAGTGGATAGAAAATATGGAACAAGTCTTTACAAAGATACAATTTTCTAAAGAGCAGAAGATCACGTTCGCCATAAATAGCCTCATGGGCACATTCGCCATAAATAGTCTCATGGGCAATGCCAAGGACTGTTGGAAGTCCACCAAGAACAAAGTTTGCAGCTCACGACACGATCATGTGGAAGGACTTCAAGGAAGTTTTTGAAGCACGCTACCTACCACAGTACCAGAAGGACCGGATGCAGGAGGAGTTTCTGCAACAAAAGCAAAAAGGGCAGGATGTTAGAACAATACCAGGTCACATTCTTCAGGCTTGAGAAGTATGCACCCTTGACAAGAATGAGAAATTCAGGATAAAGAGGTTTGTCAATGGACTATATCACGGGTTGAGGGCCAATATCATGGGTGGAAACTGCAAGACCCTACAAGAAGCTTTCAAGCTCGCATCAGAGTTAGAATGGGAGCATGATGAATGGATGAAGACCTAGAAGGAGAAGGCTCTACTTCTCCATCCAAATTGGGTAGAGCTAGAATAGATGATAGTAGGACAGAGCCCCTGATAGAAGAGAGCACCACAAGGAAGATTGTGCGAGACCCTACGAGCAACGTGATGCCCAACCCTAGCCACAACGATAGCAAGACAACAGACCATGCTGGTATGTTAGAGATTTCATTTCAGAGGGTGTCACCGCAAGATCGGAGCATGCTCAACTTTGGATAGCATAGCCTTTTCGTAAAGGATTTCCTGGACCAATGGATAAAAGATAGTGAGGCACGAGGACCAAGTGATCGACTGAGGCTAGTACCATGCCAAGTGTACGGTATGAGGGCGGAACCAGAAGCAGAATCCAAACTACAAGTACGACAACTGAACCTGACCCTAGTATATTTTTGTTTAGAAATTGAACTATTCCTAAGGAGGTTATCCCCTTGTGACACATTGAAATAAGTTGATAAATGTTGGTACTAAATTTGGGAACGAATTTAATTGTAAGTAGGTTATGATGTAACACGCCAAATCCAAAGTTGCCCAACATGGACCATGTCCCACTTGGACGCGGGCCGTGTTGCATCTAAATGTAATATAACTCTATATAAACCCTTAACGACAAAATAATTGTCCCCACCCTCATTATTTGCTTACTAGCCCCTAGGAAGCCCTTCTCTCTCCTCTCTCTCATCTTCCTCTCTCCAAGGATTAAGGTAAGCCTCATTTTCTCTCCTAGGAATCTTGCTCTCTCTCTAGCCTTCATGCATGTGACTTGTACCAGGAGGATTTGACGAGGGTCAACAACACATAGAGGAAGAAGAAGCCAACGTAGAACGAACGACAAATAGAAAATACCATTCTCGGACAAAGGTATGTAATTGAGATCATAATTAAGTCTCTTGGTATGCAATATAATAATAATTAAGATAGGTTTATGTTAAGAAAATACCCTCTTCCAGATTAATTATTGTTATTGAATTTCTCTCTCTCGATATCAGATTTAATTTAAAATCAATTGTGACCAAACCCCCGGACACGGGTCGTGTCCTCTCCCAACATGGTCCACGTTCAATGAAAAAAGGCAATGTCACCCTCGACGTCAACCATTTCTCGTTCAATGCAAGTACACGTCAGGACACAGACCACATTGGTTTTCAACCGGGCCATGTTCCTCTTATGAATGAAATGGAAGAAACCCTAACCCTAAACCTGTATCGTGATATCATCTAACGTGGGCCATGTTCCCCTAATATAAAATGGAGGAGGAAATTGTGACTCTAAAATGGACCGTGTTGTCCGGAAACCTGGACCATGTTTGGACCCCATTGATTGTGTCCAAACAATCTCATAGAAACTGAGGACACGGGTCGTGTCAACCTTCCATGCAGGCTATGTTCCCTCACAAAAACACCCCTTGCAGTACTTTGTATTGTATATTATTGATTGTGCTGATTGATTGGAAATTACATGATGAACAATGTAGGTCTAGTTAGCCTTAACGATAACCTAGCTCAATCAATGGTAAGGTTAAATCTATTACTGATTGTGAATGAACCGGGACTTGAAGAGGATGACCCCCGGTGAATTGAGGGATTTATCTTTATTGTTAATTGGATTGAGTTCCTTCGGAGACTATTATTTATTCAGATCTACTTGGTTCAGAAAGGGACCCCAATAGCCTAGCTAGCTATATTGGCACCAGGGATATTCTAAATCTTCAATGCATTGAAAAGACTCACAATTGATAAATTATTTCACCTAAGGCAAGATAAATAGAGAAGGATAAGATGAGTCAAAGTTTTAATGTTGGCTTGATATATTGAATGAAAATGATATGGGCATAACTAGGAAAGGATGCAATTGATATGCTTGTCATCAATGGACATTGACATCGAAAGGTAATATTGAAGGCAAAAGGTAAGGAATCATTTTATTGATATTCTTTTACATATTGAGGATTCTTATTTATGTCCTTTACATATTGAGCTTCATAGCTCACGAATTCTACCCTATGAATTCAATTTTGTAGGTAATTCGATGGTGTAGATGATGATGCTGCTCATGGTGGTTTGTTGTGCACATGAGATAGGATCTCGATCGACTTTAGAGTGTTATGTTATAGAGATGAAAGCACTCTGATAGTTAATGTCTTTATTTAATTTTAGTCTTTTCCTTTGCACTCATAAAATAGATTATTATTATGAAAGATGTTTTAGTTTAAAAATATTTTTTTATATGATGTGTCCATAATGTTGACTAGTCAACTGGTCAAAATAAAGTCAAAGATGCAAGGTCATAGCATCCTCAAGAGCATATCTTGCCATGTGGCGAGGTGTAATAAGGGGGTTAAAATTAGGTATTAGAGCCTAATGAGGGACACTTCTTAGATGTCCCCTAGAAATGTAGAGGTCCATATGCAAGCATCACGAGCCATCATCGCGCCATCAGCTATTAGTTGAGTTATAATATAGATATTGTTTCTTATTGGGAATTGTATACTTGTAGATGCCTCCACGACGTTTTGTCCCTAACGAGTGGATAATGTGGAACCCCCTATGCAAACACTGGATCACATGAGGGAATATCCCATACCATCAGTTGAAGACCACGATGATTTCTTAGCTTGCCTGATGAGGGTCGCTCGAAGGGAACATGACTTTGGGATACTATTGAGAGGTTCTTGATACAACACCCTCCTAAGTTTAAGGGAATCAAAGACTTTGGGAAAATTGAGAAGTGGACACAAAAGATGGAAGAATTCTTTACAAAGATACAATGTAATGAGGAGCAGAATATCTCGTTCGTAATTAATCATATCATGGACAACGCCAAGGACTAGTGGAAGGCCACCAAGAGCACAAAATTTGAAACTCAAGACACTATCTCGTGGAATGACTTCAAGGAAAGTTTTGAAGCAAGCTACCTACCACAGTACCAGAAGGACGGATGCAATAGGAGTTTCTGCAACTAAAACAAGAGGGTAGGAAGTTGGAACTTATTAGAGGGCTAAGGTCATGGGTGAAAAATGCAAGACCCTACAAGACGCTTCTGAGCTTGGGAGTTTGAATGGGAGCACTATGAATGGATGAAGACACAGAAGGACAAAGCTCTAGATCGCCAACCAAATCGGCACATAGATAGAATAGATGATAGAAGACAAGACAAAGCCCTTGATAGGAGAGAGTATTGTAGGGAATATCACGCAAGACCCTATGAGCAACGTGACGCCCAACCCCAGCCACAATGACAACAACACAACTAATCGTGCATGTATTGTCGGAGATTTCATTTTGGAGAGTGTTGTCGCAATGCCAATGCATGCCTCAAGTCATAAAAGGACTGCCCGGACCAGTGGAAAACAGATAGGGAGGCACGAGGAGCAAATGATCGATCGAGCCTGGAACCAGGCCGAGTGTACGACATGAATGTGAAATTAAAAGCAGAATTTAGACCACACATTTACGATGCCATAGATATGACCATTAAACCTGCACCATCGTATATTGTTGTTTAGAAATTGACATCATTCCTAAGGAGGTTATCCTCTCATGACACACTGAAATAACTTGATAAATGCTGCGACTAAATATGGGGAGGAATTTAATTTTATTGAGGTTATGATGTAACACCCCAAACCAAAAGTTGCCCAACACATATCGTGTTCCACTTGGAGGCAGACCATGTTGTATCTGGGATGCGGAAACAATTGAACCTAAAAATTGAAAGGCCAACACAGTGCGTGTCTACAAGGAACACAGGTCGTGTTGTGCCGACGTGTCATAGTCCTAACAAGATTAAACTAGGGTTAATTATGTTTTAAATTACCTAAACCTAATATACCTTTTTATAAACCCTTAATCATGAAATAATCATCCCCACCCTCATTAATTTCTTACCAGCCACCAAAAAGCCTTTCTCTCTCCTCTTCCTTTCTCCAAAGATTAAGGTAAGAACTATTTTCTCTCTTGTGAATCTCTCTCTCTCTCTAGCCTTGATGCATGAGACTTGTACCAGGAGGATTTGACGAGGGTCAACAACATGCTGAGGAAGCAAAAGCCCAATGCAGAACAAGGGATGAATAGAAAATAATGTCCTCGTGAAAAGGGGTATGTAATTGGGATCATAATTAAGGTTCTCGGTATGCAATATAATAATTAAGATAGGTTTATGTCAGAAAAATTACCTTCTTCCCAAATTAATTATTGCTATTGATTTTTTCTCTCTCGATATCGGATTTTATTTAAATTGAATTGTGACCAAACCCCCGGACAAGGGTCATGTCCTCTCCCAACACGGTCGGAGTTCGGCGAACAAAGGCCGCGTCATCCTCGACACCGACCATTTCTCTTGCAATGCAAGTAAATGTCCGAATACAGATCGCACTAGTTTCCAGCGAAGGCCGTGTTCCTCTGATGAATGTAATGGAGGAAACCCTAAGCCTAAACCCGGATTGAGCTATCATTTAACATGGGTCGTGTTTCTCTAACATGCAACGAAAGAGTAACTCTAAAATGGACTGCATCATCCGGCATCTCGGAACATGTCCGGAGTCGACCGACTACATCCAAACACTCTCATAGAAAAAGAGGCCACGGGTCATGGTCGACCTTCAACACAGGTCATGTTTCCTCATAAAAACACCCCCTGTAGTCCTTTGTCTTGCTTGATTGATTGTGATGATTGATTGAAAATGACATGTTGAACTGTGTAGGTCTAATTACTCTTAACGATAACCTAGGTCAATCTATGGTAAGGTTAAAAAATGTTATAGTTGTGATTGAACTGGGACTTGAAGAGGATGATCTCTTGAGAATTAAGGGATTTATCTCTATTGTTAATTGAATTGAGTTCCTTAAGAGATTATTGTTTATTGAGATCTACTTAGGTCAAAAAGGGACCCCGTAGCCTAGCAAGCCATATTAGCACTGGAGATAATCTGAATCTTCAATGCATTGATATGACTCACAATTGATGGTAATGAATTATTTAACCTAAGGCAAGATAAATAGAGAAGGATAAGATGAGCCAAAGTTTTAATGATGGCCTTAATATACTGAATGAAAATGATATGGACATCATTGGAAAATGATGTAATTGATATTCTTGTCATCAATGGATATTGACATCGAAAGATAATATTGAAGGCAAAAGGTAAGGAATTGTTTTATTGATATTCTTTGACATATTGACGATTCTTATTTATTGCCTTTACATATTGAGCATCACAACTCATGGATTCTCCCTTTTCAAATTCAATTATGCAGGTAATCCAGATGCCTAGTAGATGTCGATGGTGCAGATGATGATGTTGCTCGTGGTGGTCTGCTGTGCACATGGGATAGGATCCTAGTCGAGTTATGAGTGTCTTTATAAATGTTATAAAGAAGAAATAACTCTGATACTTAATGTCTTTTATTTTATTCTAGTGTTGCTCTTTGAACTCATGTAATAGACTTCTTTGAACTCATGTTGAAAGATGTGTCCACAATATTGGCTAATCAACTAGTCAAAGTAAAGTCAAAGATTTAAGGTCATAGTTTCCCTAAAAGCATATCTTCTCAGGAGGGCGAGGTGTGATATTGGGGCATTGTAATATATACATACATACATATATATACATGTATATATATATACATATACATATATATATATATATATATTCTCCTCGTTGATATTTAGCAATTTCATGGACAACATCCTCTAATTCACAAGAAGTCGTTTGAGTGTCATCAAGCTCATTACACATTTGAATGCTCCTTTGAAAGACACTCATTAGTTGGGCTGCAATTTTACTGCGAGTCCTTATGCAAAAAATCATGATGTTTAAACCTCCCTCTTATCGTGCTTAATTAAATTGGTGACTCGGAAACATGCGCCTAGTCTAGCAATTTTCAAATTTTTAATAATATTAAATTTGATTCACAACACAAAAGTTTCTTCAATTATATTTCCTTTCATGATAAGTTGTCATTTCATAATTATTTATGTTGAAACTAATAAATTGTCTTTTGTTCCATGTATCATGATTTTCCATTTTGTACTTTTAATCCTATCTTTCATTAAGAAGTTTTATTGTCACGTATTGCTAATAACTGTAAAGAATTCTCCTAAGATATTTTATGTAAAAAAAAGAACAAAATGAATTATTATGATTTTTTATTGATATTTTTAATTTAAAGTGTGTTCATTTTTATGATATGTTATATGATATAAATATGTTTTAAAGCTTGGTTAACCAAATAATTGCTAATTATATATGAGTTTTATTATCTAATATATATTCTATGTCCCAATTATCGTGTTTTGTCTTCATCCTTGCTCGGACTACATATAAACAATCGTTGTGTTACCTTTATACTGGTATTTACTTTATAACACTTTTACATAAGAAGTATCAAGCATATCATCACAACAATGTAGATGTCTTATTACAATATGCCTCTAATACACTCCTAAAGCCTATACTGAAACTTATACTCTATTTGATTTATCCACACTCAGCACTTTTGTTGTAAGATCGGCTAATAACACTTGTTACTTAGTAGGAATATAATATGATAAGCTTTTTTTTAGCTCTTTATCCATGAAAAAATAGTAATTACCTTGATCTGATTTGTCTTCTAAACAAAAGGATTATTGAAAAGCCTTAGTGGTGTATGAGGTCTCATGGTGTAATATAAAAATATCAATCACACGAGAAAGAACTTCAAGTACTAAGTTATGAGATTTCGTTATCTAGACTATTGTGTCAAGAACAAAGATATAAGTAAATAGAACATTTACTAGTGCTAAAACTAACTATGCTAATTAAAATGAGAGCAAATGAATAAGATTAATTAAGATAAAAAAGATTTAGGGTTTGAATCCATTTAAGATTTGCAAAATAACATTTAAACCATGTTAGGAAGGCCCATTACATATGTGTAAAAGAGAGTTTAATTGTCTGCTTCTTAGACTTCCATGAGATCAACGAATTACCCAGTTTAACACAAAAACCAGATATAGACCTTCTTGTCAAGATGCATGCTGCCCAATCAGCATCATAGAATGTTGTCATATATGAGTTTCTACCTACATGAAGTAGGATACCGTTCCCCGGTTAATTTTTAATGTACTTAGCCACTCAAACTTCTACATCAAAATGAGTCTGTTTTGGTGAATGCATAAATTGACTAAGACATTGAACCACAAAAGATATATCTGGTCTTCTTATGGTGAGGTAAATCAACCTGCCTATTAACCTTTAATAGCTACTTGGATCTTTTAGTATCATATCTTCTTTACCGGTGCCAACATGCTGATCATACTTAACTGAAGTAAGTTTAACACTATGTTCCATGGGTCCAAAGCATACTTCCTTTTGTCATAAGAATGCCTTCTTGTGATCTTAAAATCTCAATTCCAAGAAAATATCTCAAGAAACCAAGGTATTTAATCTTGAAGTTAGTTGGCAGCACCTTTTTGGCATGTCCCACTAACTCTTCACTATCTCCAGTAACTAGGATGTCATCTACATATATCAACAATACAACACTCCTCCCATTAAGTTTTTTAGTAAACATATAATAATCAAGTTTACTCTTAGTATAACCTTCAACATGCAAGACTTGAGTTAACTTCAAATTCCATTGCCTTGAGGATTATTCAAGTCCATATAGAGATTTCAGCAGTCTACATACATGTCACATTCCCCTTGGCTGCGAAATCCAGAAAGAAACTCCATGTAGACCTCCTCATATAAGTCACCATTTAGAAACACATTGTTAACATCAAGATGAAACAAGGGCCAACAATTTTGAAAAGCAATTGCTAAGACTGTTTGGATTGTAACCATCTTGGCCACAGGAGAAAAGGTTTCAGTGTATCCAAGTATGCTTTGGACTTGATAGCAAATTTGGGGATAGGGGGAGCTAAAACTGCAATAACTCCCATGGAACAAAAGGTAAAGTATTAGAAGGTAAGAGAGTTGAAGGACGGGTATCATAAGGCACAATATCAGATTGTGAAGTATCAGGTATATCAGGTAAATGTGAAGTACTAGTTTCATAATGTAAATTGGGAACAAGACAATCAAATGGATCAATATAAGAAAATGGTACCATTGAGGTTAGGTAAGAGTTGATGAGGGTAATAAGGTGAAAGGAAGCACCTTCTAAAAAAAGTGAACATCTCGGCTAATAAAAATGTCCTTTGTCTCCAAATCCAGCAACTTATATTCCTTCTGAACTACAGCATATCCAAGAAACATATACTTGATAGCTCCCACATCAAATTTATTACGAGAATTTATTTGTAGCATAACATAGACAAAAAAATTGAAATAATTGACTAATGGTACCTTGCCATATAGTTTTTCACAAGGTGATATGTGAAGTAATGCAGAAGAAGGCAATCTATTGATGATATGAATTGCATATTAAAGATTGGGACTTAAGATTGGAACAACAATGATCTGGCCACCTTTAGAATATGTCTATGCTTCCTCTCAACTATTCTATTTTGCTATGGAGCATAGGCACAAGAATTTTGATGGATCATCCTTTTAGAATTAAAGAACTGAGTACAAGAATTACTGAAAAATTTCTCCTCCATTATCTGATATGATTATTTTTATATTTGCACCAAATCGAGTTTCTACTAGAAGAACAAATTGTTTGATATACAACTCAGTATCACTTTTTAGTTTCATAAAAAAAAACCCCAAGACATCCTCGTAAATCATCAACAATAGTCAAGAAATATTTATATCCATTATAGGTTGAGTGTTTATATGGACCCCAAACATCCATATGTACAAGATCAAAAGGTGCAACCGTTTTTGAAGAACTAAAAGGAAAAGTTAACCTTGTCTGCTTTGTTAAAGGATAGAAAATACAAGTAAAATGATCTAGCTTTGTATGTGTTTTGATATCTGAAAAATAACAGAGTTTATTCTTTGGTGCATGACCAAGTCTATTATGCCACAAGTAAACTTCTTCATCTGCATTAATATTGTGCAGCTCCAACTAATCATTTGTCAGCAACAGCCAACTTATCACCCTTTTGCACTAGGACATATAGGCCTTCAAACATTCTACCAATCTTTTATTAATTTCTGAAATACACAAAGATCAGGATAAAGGATGACTAAACAAACCAAATCCTTTGTTAATCTTGATACTGATATCAAATTAAACTTGAAATCTGGAATGAACGAAACTCTTCTTAATTCTTGACCAGAATTTAGTCTAAATGAACCTTTATGTGTCACTTATTCTTGACCAGAGTTTAGTCTAAATGAACCTTTATGTGCTTATGTTGTTAAACCATAGGTAGTTTAACCAACTTTGAGGTTGAAATGATATGAACATTTTCTAACCAATTTAAATTGATTGTCATTTGATTTGTTGCACCTATGTCTATTATCCATTTTTTGTTTTAGCTCAAGGAGTTAAAGTTGGGAATACCTGCCATACTTGCCATTGCCTCTAGTTCTTTATTCAATAGTTTGAGTATTTGCGGATATTGGTCTCCACTGAAAAAAGGTACTGAGTTTGAAATTGAACCAATCTTATTTTCTAAGTTACTTTCTCCATGTTCTTCTGGTTTTGTACACACTATTGAACTATGTGCACTCCCAGATTTAGTCCTAGCAGCTGATTCATTCTTTGTAAACTTATAATTGTATGGGAATTCAATTAGTTTATAAATTGTGCCTTTTTATGACCTGACTTATGATAGTAATTGCATATAATGATGGAATTTTTCTTTCCTTTTTTATTTTGATTTCTTGTGCCAAAATTTTGATCGAGGGAACTGAGTAGTGCAGCAACATTTTGAACTAAAAGATTATGATCCATAGTCCCATTATTCTGATTTAAAGCACCTAATAATGCTAAGGAACTAGTATTCACATAATATACTTGAACACTTCGTTGCAGATTTTCTCTTTGATCTTCTTCTTGGCTTAACATAGCATAAGCATGATTTATAGTTGGTGCAGGTGCCATTATCAAAATTTTTGACCTTACCTGATTATAAGTTTCATTCAAACCCACTAAGAACTGTACTAATTTTTGGTGTTCAAGAAATTCTTTGTACTCTTCATTTATAGGACCAGGATAAGGGGTCATAGTTGATGCATGCATATTCTAATATGTTTTAGGCCCTGCATTAGGTCTGTTTTTGAGATAATTCTTCATAGCAGGCATCTACTTGTTTCATATTTTGTTATATTTCTTCCAAAAGACGAAATCTACCTTTGTTTCATGTTTTTATTGTAGAAAGGCGGCTTATATGGAAAAGGAAACAACTTGTGGACCAACACTGAGAAAAGAATGAAGTTCAGGCACTAGAAGCCAAGTCATAGCAGCTATCACTGGCCGTGATACATGAAGAACAGATGCAGACGACGTCCATTATAGGCCTTTATGCGAAGTCACGACCTCAACAGAGCGGCGTTACACTCATTACGGGTCGTAACTAACCATTACGGGTCGTTACATGTCAAATTGTGGGCCACAACTCTCCATCACGACTTCAGCAGAGGTTGCTCAACATGGAGCTCAACCCATTACGGGCCGTGAAGACACATCACGGGCCGTTAGTCATGATGTGCGAAAGTTTCAGAATCACTCAGCGCCCGACTTACGGGCCGTGATATTTATCACGGGCCATGAGGAGACCAAACTACTAGAGACATCGGGTAATGAGACGTCATCGAGTGTTACTACCACGACAGAGAGCATCAACTCACATTCACAGAACTTCACAGGTCGTAACCCATGTTACGCGCCATCATTCACTGGACTCTATCAGAAGTCGCCATTAACAAGAGCGCCATCATCTGCTGATTAGTACATTACGGGTCGTTAACTGATGTTACAGGTCGTAAGTCATGAAGAATGTTGAATATTGCAGAATCAGAACCCGTTATGGGCCGTAAGATATGATTTCGGGCTGTAAGATGTTGAATAGAGACATATTAGACACACTTATGGGCCGTGATACTATGTCAAAGGCCGTGATGAAGACATGGACGATGATACATTTGGGCCTGGAAGATGCTGATTTGATCCAAGACTTTTTAGATCTTATTTGAGAGTTATCTTGTTTGACATGAGGGTTATTTTTATGAGATTTCAATCATCACCCTTGGTCGAAAGAGTTTTGATCTAACGGCTCACACGAAGGATCTACTTTCAGCCCTAGAAACCCTAGGGTATAAGAGGCTTCGTCTTCAATCTGGGAAGGCATGCTAGGAGCTGTCAACCTGCACCTTGAAGCCAGAGAAAGAAAATTGCTCCTGAAGGGCTGCTGGACAAGGAAGAGTTGATAATCTGTTAAGGAGACGATTCAGAGTTGTTCACATTTCAGAAAGAGTATTCCCTTTTCCATTTATTGTTGGGATGAACATTTTATCGTAGTTTTCCGTAATTTATCTTAGGACAAATTTTTTTGTGACAATTGTATTATGCTTTGGATGATAATATGTTTTCTAGACTTGTTATCGAGATTAGTATTTTTTTTTCAGATCATGTTTGTATGAGTCTAATTTCTGTATTGATCATAAACTATGCAGTGTGATTAATTCATTTGCAATACATGACATGTTATTTTGATCCGTTAAGGACGGAATAAGGTGTGGTATGTTAGGTTAACCCGTTAAGGGTGGTTTAATGTTAAAGAATAATTCGTATTGCATTCTGTGATCTAAATCTGAGAAGTAAAACTGTTAAGGAGTGCTTGTTAGATGATGATCATTTGAATAGTTAATTGATCTAAGGAGAATCATACTTAGGCATATTCCTAATCCATCTTAAAGAAAGTGTTAAAAGTCTGCATGTGTAATTGTTTCTGTGAGAACTATCGGTGTTGATATGTTCCATGTTTCATCTAGGTCCTAGTCATCAATCATTCTCATTGTTAATATTCTTTTTATCTTAGTATTACTTTTCTATTTCTGAAACTAAATCAACCCAAAATTCAATGTTGTCTCCTATTAACCTCTACGATTAGATAGTTACATAGTTCCTCGTGGGTTTGACACTCTACTCTATCACTGTATTACTTGTTCGAATAGTGAACTTGCTAGCATTTGGTTTTCTGTGTTCGCATTTTTCACATCAAGTTTTTATCACCGTTGTCGGGGAACTATTTTAACTTATCTAATTTTATGTTACTTTGATACTTTTGTATTTTCTGTTTTACTTGTGGCTGTGTATTTTTCAGGAGAATTTGCACACACAGCAAAGAGGTCGGCGACTAACGAGAAGTTCAAGTCATCCATTGCACTTTGAACTTGAAATCAAAAGATTTATCAGAGACCTAAGGAGAGAAGTTGCAATGGTTGACAATATGAACGCCGATATTGTAACCGACAATGATGAAGAAATCCAAATGATGATGAGAGATTATGTGGCGTCGAAGTACACACATGCTGAATCTGGAATTACACTTCCAGCCATCAACACCAACAATTTTGAGATCAATCCAGCCATAGTTAGGATGATCGAATCATCCCAATTTGGTGGAGCATTCAACGAGAGTCCTCACGATCATCTAGATCATTTTCTAAACATCTGCAGCACTTTTAAGTGCAACAACGTCTCAGTGGATGTTGCACGTTTACGTTTATTTCCTTTTTCTTTACATGATAAAGCTTTCACTTGATTGAAGACTTTGCCTGCAGGATCAATCGCTACATGGGCACAACTGGTGGAGAAGTTTATAAACAAATATTGTCCTCCACAAAAGGCTGCTAAGCTGAGAAACGAGCTGAGATGTTTCAGGCAAGATGATGACGAGACATTGTTTGAAGCATGGGATCGAATCAAGGAACTCCTTGCTGGGGTCCTTGATAATCGAATTCCAATTTGGGAGCTCATGGAGGGCTTTTACAACAAATTATGTCAGAGTGATAAGGACAAGCTAGATGCCTCAGCTGGAGGTGCGGTGATGGGCAAGAATCGCCCAAATGAAATATATGAGCTGACTGAAGATGTAGTCCTCAACTCCTGGAGGACAAAGTGAATGATTCTAAAGTGAGGGGTGAATAGTGTGGCAAATGATGGAATGGTAGCTCAGCTGGAGTCACTAAATAAGAAGTTTGACATGTTCCTGAATCTAGCAATTCAGAATGACACAAGTGGAGGATCAAACATAGATATTCTGGAAGGTAACTCCTCTCAAGAAAACATGTTTGAGAATGCTAACTTTGTCTCTAATTCTTTTGTAAGGAACCACCCGCTCGGGAACAATTACATCCCCAACTAGAGGAACCACCCGAACTTTTCCTGGAGACAAAATCAAGGGCAACAACCTCCACAACAACCTCTACAACAAGGATACTCGAGGCAGCAACACCAGCCTCCTCCGAAGCAAACTCAAGAAGGAAAGAGTAACCTGGAAGATCTTATGACTAGGTTTATGACAACTATGGAAACAAAGGTCAACAACCAGGATGCTAGCATACGCAACCTGGAGATTAAAGTTGGCCAAATTTCTAACATTCTTGCAGGATGCACGCAAAGTTCGCAGCCAAGTAACACAGAAAAGAATCCCAGAGAATAAGCAAAAGCAATCTCTCTCAGGAGTGAAAAGCAACTTGGGGAGCGAGGCAAGGAGAATGATTACCAACAACCCGTGATTAAATAGAAATTGAAAATAAAGTCTGCAACATCCACAAATTATGAGAATAAGATGATGTTTACTGGAGAACACAATTTGGGAGATCTCCCATACCCCCAAAAATTTTGCAAAGAATAACTTAATAAGCAATTTGCGCATTTTCTTGACATATTTAAACAATTACAAATCAGTCTTCCTTTCTATGAAGCATTGCAGAATATGCCCAAATACACGAAGTTCATGAAGGATATCTTGATGCATAAAAGGAAGATAGAAGCTGAAGGACTAGTGAAGCTTACACGGCAATGCGTGCGGTCTATTGACACAAGCTACCTCCCAATATGAAGGACCCAAGAAGCTTCAAGGTGCCTTGCACTATAGGCGACTACTACTGTGCAAAGGCTCTATGTTACTTGGGGGCAAGTGTAAATTTAATGCCTTATTCTATTTTTCTGAAGCTAGGATATAGAGAGTTGAAGCCAAGTTTAGTGTCCCTTCAAATGGCGGACCAATCCGTCAAAAGACCAAAGGAGCTGCTAGAGGATGTCCTTGTCAAGGTGGACAAATTCATTTTCCTTGCAGATTTCCTCGTGTTAGAGATGGATGCCGAGGTGGAGCCACTGATCATTTTGGGAAGACCTTTCTTGACAACATAGAATGCTTTGATTGACGTCTAGCTAGGGAAACTCACATTCAGGATAGATGAGGAAGATTTGATGTTTGACATTAACAATGCTATGAAACATGTCATTGATTATTCTGCTTGTTATAATATTGATACTTTTGAATATGATAACACTGACGATGTGGATGAGATTGTATTAGAAACTTTGCAGGAAACATTAGGTAATAATGAAGAATTGATGGACAACTCAAATGAATTGATGAAGCCCGAAGAGGAATGAAAGCTCAGCAAGGCGGAGCAACAAGATTTTGAAAAGGAAAAGGCACCACCACCAAATCCCTCAGAATTGAAGAAGCTCCCAGCGCACCTCAAGTATGCATTTTTGGAGGGAGACTCCTTCCCGGTGATTGTCTCCTCTCAACTCTTTGCTGAAATGGAGGAGCTACTTTTAGAAGTTCTGAGGAAAAACAAGGCAGCATTGGCTTGGTCGATTTCAGACATAAAAGGAATATCTCCAACAATTTGTATGCACAAGATCCTAATGGAAGATAATGCAAAGCCTGCTGCCCAATTTCAGTGCAGACTCAACCCCACCTTGAAAGAGGTGGTAAGGAAAGAGGTCATAAAGTTGCTGGATGCTGAGGTATCTACCTGATTTCAGACAGCCCATGGGTTAGTCCAGTCCAAGTGGTGCCAAAGAAAGGAGGCATCACAGTGGTCAGCAACAAAACAACGAGCTAGTGCCCTAGAGGACCGTGACTGGATGGCGCATGTGTATTGACTACCGCAAGCTGAATGAGGCCACTCGTAAGGACCACTTTCCTTTGCCTTTTATGATCAAATGCTTGAGCGTGCTTCAGGTCATCAATTCGGATGGATACTCGGGCTATAATCAGATTGTTGTATCATCGAAGATCAGTAGAAGACGACGTTCACATGTCCTTATGGAACCTTTGCCTACCGGCGAATGCCATTTGAACTGTGCAATGCACCTGCGACGTTCCAGCAATGCATGATGTCCATTTTTTCTGTCATGAATGAGCATATTTTGGAAGTATTTAGGGATGACTTTACTTTATTTTGTGATTCTTTTGAGAATTGACTGCATAACCTTTCTTTAGTGTTGTAGAGATGTGAAGAAACTAACCTTGTTCTCAACTGGGAGAAGTGTCATTTCATGGTACAAGAAGGTATTGTGCTTGGCCACAAGATTTCACAAAAGGGAATTGAGGTGGATAAAGCCAAGATAGATGTGATAGCAAATCTTCTACCTCTGACGAGCGTCAAGGCTTTGAGGAGCTTCCTCGGGCATGCAGGATTTTATCGTCGCTTCATCAGAGATTTTTCAAAGATAGCAAAGCCACTCACTTAGTTTCTGGTGAAGGACACAAAGTTTGAGTCCGATGATGAGTGTTTGAAGACATTCAATACACTCAAGAGATGTCTTATTTCTGCACCGATTATCGTCGCACCAGATTGGCATGAGCTGTTCGAGATAATGTGTGACGCTAGCGATATGGTGATTGGAGTAGTGCTAGGGCAGCGCAAAGACAAGACATTCCGGGCAATTTATTATGCAAGCCGGACACTAACCCCAGCTCAACTCAATTGCGTAAGAATAGAGAAGGAATTTCTGGCAGTAATCTATGCATTTGATAAATTTCGTGCTTACCTTGTTTGCTCAAAAGTTGTTGTGTATACAAACCATGCAACAATAAAGCACCTCATGACAAAGAAGGATGCAAAGCCCCTCTTGATTCGCTGGATCCTTCTACTCCAGGAATTCAATGTGGAAGTGAAGGATAAGAAAGGAACGAAAAATCTGGTAGTGGATCATTTGTCTCGCCTAGAATCTGCACCCCATGATAGCTCGAAGGTTAAGGAGGAATTTCCAGATGAGAAGATCTTCTTATGGGTGTGGTAAATCAAACCTCTGACTCAACCCCTTGCTAACTACCTTGTAGGTATATGGATTCCAAAGGGCATGACACACCACCAGAGGAAGAAGTTCTTCTCGGACGTCAAGCACTACCACTGGGAAGACCCCTACTTGTTTAATTTGTGTGCATATCAGATCATAAGACGATGTGTGAGAGATGAAGAGATAGAAAACATTTTGAAGCACTATCATGACGGGATGGCAGGAGGACACTTCGGGGCCAACCAGACAGCAGCAAAAGTGCTAGAGAGCAGACTCTACTGGCCATCGATCTTCAAGAATTCAAAAGCCTATTGTAAGTCGTGTGATTGATGCCAAAGGAAATGTACCATCTCTAAACTGAACAAAATGCCTTTGAATAACATTCTTTATTGTGATATTTTTGACATTTGGGTATTGACTTCATGGGGTTATTTCCTAAGTTCCTGAATAACGAATACATAGTGATTGCAGTGGATTATGTGTCTAAATGGGTAGAAGCTATTGCCACACCCACGAATGATGCTAAGGTAGTAGCAGGTTTTCTGAGGAAGAACATTTTCATGCGGTTTGGTACACCTAGGGAAATCATTGGTGACAATGACACTCACTTTTGTAATAGGACTATAGAAAGTCTTCTTGCTAAGTTTCATATCCACCATAAGTTGAGTACCCCATATCACCTTCAGAACTTTGGGCAGGTAGAAGTTTCTAACAGAGAGCTCAAAAGAATTCTTGAGAAAGCAGTGAATAGCTCTAGGAAGGATTGGTCCCTGAAGCTAGATGAGGTTCTGTGGGCATATAGAACTTCCTACAAAACACCTATAGGCATGTCTCCCTATATAGATTGGTTTTCGGGAAATCATGTCACCTACTCGTTGAACTAGAACATAAAGCATACTGGACGACAAAGTTTCTGAATTGACTTAGATGCAGTGGGGTGTGAGAGATTGTTAAAGTTGAATGAGTTGCAGGAAATCCGACACCATGCCTACGAAAATAGCAAAATATATGAAGAAAGAACTAAAAAATTGCATGAGCACCTGAAACAAACTAAATTTCTGCCAGGACAGAAGGTGCTACTATTTAACACCAGGTTGAGACTCTTTCTAGGAAAACTTAAGCTAGGTGGTATAGGCCTTTCATCGTTGTGAAATCATCACCATATGGAGCAAGGACGACAAACCAATGATATGATGATAGGGTTCCTTGATCTCTTTGACCCCTATAGCAAGCTTAGAATGAAAGTCAAGCTAACGACTATAACTTAGAACTATCGTGTCTAAACCCTTGCCTCTTGTATAGTGCTTTTCTTTTCTTGAGACTTCACAGAGTTCTGGTTGAGTCATCTAGGCTTCTGGTTGCCTAAAATGTTCAAGCCTTTCACTATAGGATTATTTCCATGTTATCACGGGCCGTGATACACTGTCACGGGTCGTGAAACTACAGATCACGACCCGCAAGCTCGTATCATGATTGGTTAAGTCGTGGACACTAGGAATTGGTTAAGCTCGTATCACGATTGGTTAAATCGTCACGGGCCATTATCAAGAATCAAGGCTCGTAACACTAGGAATTGCCTTAATTGTAACTTGGTTAACGATCCGTGACTTGTCGTTATGGGTTCGACAAAGGCCTGAGGGGTGAAAGCTATTTGTCACAGGCCGTGACGCTCTGTCACGGGCCGTAATCAGAAACCCAGACTTGTCGGAAGCATCGTCACGGGTCGTAGGAAATAATAACGGAGCCGACAGAGGAGGTGTGAGCATTCACCAATGTTGTCATGACCCGTGATCGCTTGTCACGGGTCGTAAGTCACGATTTTGAGTTGAGCCAACCTCTTGAGTATCCCGACTTACTACCCGTCAAGATCCATTATGACCTTAGCCCAAATCGTGACTGCCATCATTACGGGCCGTAAGACTTCATCACCACCCGTGACGGTTTTATACCACCTGAGGAAACTTGACACCAACAAGGATGATGCACTCCCAGATTTTCATTGTCACGACCCGTAACTCGTTCTAGCAGGCCGTAACTCCCAATCTGGGTTGATTAAAACTCCAGTACATCGAGTTGTGGGCCGTAAAGATCCTCACGGCCTTGACCTAAAAGATTAACATTTTGAACTGAAAGATTATGATCCACAGTCCCATTATTCTTATTTAAAGCACCTAGAAATGCTAAGGAACTAGTATTCACATAATATCCTTGATCCACAGTCCTTAGCAGGTTTGCTCTTTGATCTTCTTCTTGGCTTAACATAGCATAAGCATGATTTATAGTTGGTGCAGGTGCCATTAACAAATTTGTGACCTT
>LTAE01009045.1:5281-19365 GCA_001647135.1 Pontederia paniculata
TAATAATAATAATAATAATAATAATAATAATAATAATAATAATAATAATAATAATGATGATGATGATGATGATGATGATGATGATGATGATGATGATGATGATGATGATGATGATGATGATGATAAAACTTTGTCCAACTTGGAACGCGTTTTAGGGTCATGTCCAGTCTCCAATGAAGATTATCTTTGACATTTTATTAAATTTATTCAACATAATTCGATGCATGATTGGGTGTTAGGGCAACATGGACTATGTTCGGATGAACCCTGGTCATGTTCCACAACCGATATATTATTAGGGTTTTTCTTCTTCTTCTACGAACGTGATCCATGTTCGAGAAGGACATGAACAATGTCCTGACTATCTTTCTATTTGTTTATTTAATTACTCCGAGACATATGCCCTCCACGTCCAAGGTGACATAGATCATGCCCGGTGTCCTTGAGGCCATGTTTGATGGACGACACTAGAGTTTGTCCCTATGGACGCGGGTCGTGTCCAAGGATGACGTGGTCTATGTCCGACCATCTAATCAATATTACATTAATTTTTTTGTTTAATAAAACTCCATATTTAGGTATAGAAGCTATCATGTGATTATGTCTAAATACATTAATATCTAGCAGACTAAATAGGATCAAAACATCATAATTGTGACAATAACTTATTCTTATCTAGAACAAAAGCCTAGTATGCAATTATCTTATCATAAGAGGCATATCTAGAGGGATTAGCCTATGTACATACCTATTCTCGTTAGGTTATTTGTTCTTCATGTTCTAGCGGTCCTTGCTTTCTTCCTCTCAAACTTCGTGTTGTCATTGATATCCTTCACGTTCTCCTAATTAGGATTTAGTATCAATTTAGAAGAGAGAAAGAGAAAAAGAAAGAGAAAGAAAACCATGTGGGAGAAGGCTAAGTTCTTACCTCTAGACTTGGGAAGAGAAGAAGAGAAAAGAGGAAGAGAATTCAGCGACAACTAGGACTTGATAGAAGAATAATGAATTATAGAGTTTCTCTGCACTCAGGTTCTATTTATAAGGGTTTTCTAGGATGTCATCCATGTTTAAATAGACTCAAACTTTACTATTTAAATTTACTTTGGAATCAAGACCAATAAATGTTATTATTTATTACATTAAGATTATTAAAAATTGTTTAGCACAACAAGACCCATGTTCGATATGAACATGACCCATGTTGGTCTCGGCGCACAAACTAGGTGTTACATTCACTTTGTTGTTGACGAAGATCCAACAAGAGTCTTCTTAATCATATACTTGATAAGCAGCAGATGTTGCAGCAATATACTCTGCTTTAGAAGATGAGAGGGCTACCGTTCACCTTGCTTCTTTGAACACCATGATATTGGCCCCAGATCCAAGGGTCAGAAGGCTTTCCTGAAGTACTTTTTCAATCATCCAAAAATGGTGCCCAATCATTATTAGTAAAGTCAAATAGTATGAAATTAAAGACTTTAAAGTACATAATACCAAAATGTATAATCCCAATTATATAGCGTAAAATATGCTTGGCTGCTTGAAGATGATGTTTTGTTGGTGAATGCATAAATTTGGATGCAACACTTATTGGAAAAGAGATATCTCGCTTTGTATGAGTTAAATATATAATCCACCAAACAAACTTCTAAATGTTCTTTCATCAGCATGACATGTATCATCAACAAATCAAAGTTTTTCATTCACATTCATAGGAGTAGCATTAACATTGCGATTCAGCATATTGAAACTATTAAGAAGATCAATAGCGTATTTCTTTTGAGAAATGAATATGTCATCATTTCCATGCTTTACTTGTAGTCCAAGACAATAGTTCAATAGGTTGAAGACAGTCATCTCAAAATTCATCATCATGCATGTTTTAAAATTATCAACAATTAATTGAGAAGATCCAATATAAAGTATATCATTGACATAAAGGAAGACTAATAAATTTATAATCTTTTTTCTTTCAAATAAAGTGTTGGCCCAATTTCACTTATGTGAAAGTCATTTCAAATGAAAAAAAGAATCAATCTTACTATATTATGCTTAAGGAGCCTGTTTCAAGCCATATATGATCTTTTTTTAACCTGTATACCTTGCCACTAACAATAAAACCTTTAGGATGTTGTATATAAACTTCTTCACTCATGTCACCATTTAAAAAAATCCCGATTTTATATCAAGTTGATAAGTAGGACATTAAAATCAAGCTGCTAAAGATAGAAGTAATCTCACAATTCTAAGACAAACAACATAAGTGAAAGTTTCATCAAAATCTATACTTTGTTGTTGTGCATAACCTTTTGCCACAAGCCTTGCTTTGAATTTTTGAACACTCCCATATACATGATACTTAGTTTTAAACATCCATTTTCAATTCAATCACATTTTTGTTGTCAAGCAAATCAACTAGCTCACATGTTTGATTTCTTTCAATAGAAACCATTTATTCTTTCATCGCATTACACCATTCTTTTTACTTCGTTGCTTCTTCCAAACATGTTATCAATATGAAAAAAAACAAATAAAATTGACAATAATCATATATATTTTTGCAAAGAGTGAAACTTTCTTGTGTGGTGTTATTAAGAGATGGAATTCTAAGGAAGATGAATTGTTTGATAAAGTTAGGGAATAATTTCTTGTTCATCAAATTTCTATAGGAAACTCAATTTGAAAATCAATCACAACAATGCTTTTTCATCCTTCCATTCCCAACTATTTCTATCATCAAATACAACACTTCTACCAATAATTACTTTGTAGAAAAGTTGTATAAACGTTAAGCTTTAGATTGAAAAAAATAACCAACAAATATGTATTGGTTTTCTACATTTCCATTCTTCATAGGGAGTTTTTCAGAATTTTTTAAATCATATGCAATCCATCAAAAAACCTTCAAGTAACTTATTATTGGCTTTATACATTTCCATTCTTATTTGGGAGTTTGATTTTGCACTGCGTTTGTTGGAGAAATATTTAGCAAATATACTAAAGTTGCAACTGCCTCAATCCAAAAAATGTTTGGAGGAATCTTCTCCTTTAATAAGCTTCTTGCCATCTCCACAATAGTTCATTTTTTTTGTTCGCCAACACCATTTTGTTGTTGTATATGGAGTTGTTAGTTGCCTTTGAGTACCCTATTCTTAACAAATAAAGATTAAATTCTTTTATAAAAATTTACCACCTCTATCCGTACGAAAAATCTTTATATTATATCGTCTTTCATTTTCCACAAGAGCTTTAATTTTTTTTAATACACCAAAAGTTTCAAAATTTTGTTTCAAAAGATATACCCAATTCATGCGAGAATAGTCATCAATAAACAAGAAAAATATTGATTTCCAACAAAGGACTTGTTTCCCGTAGGGCCACATAAATCAATATGAGTAATTTCAAGAGGATACATTTCTTCGTGAGACTTTCCTACAACAAATGATTTTTTGCATTGCTTTCCAAATACTAATCCCTCACATACACAATTAAAAGAGTCAATTTCAGGAAGATCAACAACCATATTAATCTACGCAACAATTTCATTTTATTGATATTAATATGATCATACCTCAAATGTCAAAGTTGATGTTCCGATATTCGGTGAGCTAAAAATGCACAAACATCTAAAGATCAAGTGGAAACATTTACATTTGAAATAAGCCTCTTAGATTTCTTATCTTTCATCAAACAAACTTCATCATCAAATAATATAAAATAACCACTTGTCATTAATTGTTCAATTCTTAATTGATTGTTCTTCAAGCTAGGAACATAAAAAAACATGAAGAAGTTTTTTACCATCATTTTGTTGAATGGCAAAATGGCTTTCACCCTCAACTTGCGCAAATTTTATCATCTTCAAAATTGAACTTGAACATTGATCTCATGCGAGCCATATGATTAGAACAACCACTGACAAAAAACATACTTCATTTATATCTTCTTCTTTTTCTTCAACAAAACTTGCTTTGCTTTGATTAACTCCAACAATTTTCATCAATATGCCCATACTTCCTACAATAACATTGAGTTTAGAGAGTTTAAACATTCAACCCATTACGAGTTTTTAAATCCTAATACACAAAGATTCAACACCACTTACAAGTGCAAAGTGCAAATAATAGCCTCCAAAAACTCCCAAAACCAACCCCCTCGCAACCCTAATATATTCAGTTTATATCCCTTCTCACAATGCCACCAATCCTTATAGGTGAATCCATGGTGCTAAAGCAAATGCAAGTGCACTACAGCGGAGTCAGAGTGCACTACAGATGAATCAAGTCGTGCTATGACCCGAAGAATGTCATTATGGCTCTACCACTGGTGCGCTACAACCTGTCTTTAGTGCACTATGACTTGGCAAGTCCGCTATAGTCCCCTGAGGTACGCTACAGATTGGAGAAGACCTATATGACCTGAAGAAGAATGTTGTGAACTTTGCTACAATCGAAAGAGGTGTTCTATGACCTCACTTCCATCACTACATTTCATTTTGGCCACTACAGTTTGTTTCACTCGGATCTGCTCGATGATTATACGTGTCCACAATGTGTGACTACTATTTAATCGTAGTCACACATTTCTGGCTACGATTCAACCTTAGTGAAGCTTTCTGAAGTCCTCTCTTTTCTATCCAATTCATGTAAAATCAATAACAATTTGTGTAGATCCAACAATGGATAAAAATGAGGCATAATATATCCCATAATGCCATGAAAAAAAAAGAGTTACTATGTTAATTATATAAATTATAGGACTTATCAACTCCCTCAAACTAAATCATTGCTTGTCATCAAGCAATTATCATAATCATTCAACTCCGATTAAATCCATCTCACATCATATATGACACATAATCATCAACAATTAAAGAACTGCAAATGCAAGTGTTTGAAAAAGTATATCATTCAAGTTATCGAGTATGGTTGAATCATTCCATATCGCGAATTCCCTACACATGTCATTCTCAATTCAAAAACTTAGAATTCACATGACGAATCTATGTTGCGGGTATAGTTCGAGTTTTCATAAGCTTTCGAGAATAATCAACAAAGTACGATCATCATTAAAATGGTCATAGGTGCTTCAGAGTTCAAATGCACAAGAAAGGTACTCTTATTATTAAAGTCATGTCACACAAAAAGAAAAGACAATAGGATGCATGCGACTCAATTTCCCAACAATACGAACCTTCCCTTTCGCCCAAGGTGACTTGGCTTGGGTGTTTGAGGTGTAACACATACTCATATCCACCATATTTAGGCCTTTGGCAATTGAGACAATGGATTAGTTATTATGCATTGCAAAAAATAAACTTTCTTTACACAAGGGTGACTTCGAATCTTTCTTTTGCATTTTTATTTTCCAATTTTTCTTTGCTTTTCTACTTTTTCATCTTTTTTTTTTGTTTTGCTGTTTTTATTTTTCTTTTCCCATTTTTCCTCTTTGTGAAAGCATGCAATTATAATGCATATGTCAGACACAAGATGATAATGCAATATGATTTACTGTTTTCTCGCCATTGAGGACACGGGTGCCAAGGCTCCGACTCTTTGCTCGATGGATCTTCTTATTTCTATTTTCTTGTGAACTCAAACTAAGAAATTATCCAATGCACCCACACTTAGACTGAAATTCCTTTTTCACTCAATCTACAATCCACAATACTAGATTATGACATTAGTTCTAACCTCTCTTCTTTCTTCTAGCATATAAGGTCCTTACACGTAAATGGAGTGAGAAACCCATCACTTTAACAATATTGAAAAAGTCCATTTTCAAAACACTTGCAATAACATTCTTAATGGCATATGATGTGTATGATGTAAATTTCATGCATATCTAGGCATTCAAGGATTCATGGCATTCAAATATCATAAACAAATTGAGGCCACATAAAAATCATCACATATGGTAAGAGGCTAAAGATGGATGTGAGCTAACTAAGTGGTAACTAACACTAGTCCTACAAACTCCCTCAAACCTATCATCAACATTGTCCTTAATGTGATAAAAAGAAATCTATAATTACGAAGGTATGGGGGAGGAAATCTCACATGCTCAATTCTTCATAGGAGAGAATGGTGACTGATTGTTGTGTTTGATGTGCCACTCGTTTAGATGCTCGATCACCGATGGAGGCTTGTCGTTCACGCATGGTGTTTTGTTGCTTTCACATTTCTTCTTGGCACTCCTCAAATCGTGCCACTTGCTCTTGCATGCTCCTTTGACCTTGGAGAAGCTCTTGAATATCGACATAGCAAGAAGCCCGGTCACCATGTCTCGCTCTTGAGGATTGTGCCGTCTCAAATGTAGTGGCTTGCGGGATATGTGCATCATGCAACATGGCAGCTGGAATATAAGTGTCAATCTCCATCTATTGCTTCATTGGTTCATTTAAGCCTTGCTCCTCTAAGAAGCCTTTGTTCAAGCCCCTCCATCAGGAAGCTCCAATTCTCTTCAATTCTTAAGTTTGTCCTTCGACGATTAGGTAGGGGATTTGTGCACAAGTCATCACGGACGATAAGATTGTAATGGTCACCCGCCTTCCTTAACATTCCCATGTTGTCACAACTGTCAATGTTAATGTGATCCTTGTCGAACCCTTCCACGAGCCCATCAAAACTATGCTCTAGTATTAGGGAAGTCGGGGTGATGAGTCCTCCAATGACAATCTTTCCCTTATCTTGACCCCTTTTCTTGACCATGTGTCTTATCATGAAGGCTCTGGTATTCAATGCAAATTGTTCATGGTCCAAAACCCAAAACTGATAAGTGTGATAAACGCATAGATAAATGAGCATATGTTCCATAGCATTATCATGTGTTTTAAGCTTTAATGTATATCAATTTCTCGAAGAATGGGTGTCTACTAAAAAATTGGATGATTCATGTAGGACTCGAAAGAATTGGATGGGTGCAACCGACTTGAAGCGGATCGACCAACCTTGGGAGAGCGAGAGAGGGATCAACCGACTTCAGACACTGCATAACCTACCATTCATCCGACATGTAGTAGATCATAGCGCATCTTCACACGTGTCTGTAGCGCTCCCGCAAGTCATAGCGCGCTCCTGCAAATCGTAGCGATCGTGAACAACCGTAGCGCATTCGTGAGGAGACCGTAATGAGTCAAATTGTCTGTAGCACTCGTCTTCGATTCGTACCGCACTCCTGCAAGCCGTAGTGCACCACACAATGGCCGTAATGCGACCCACTGAAGCCGTAGTGAGCCATTAGTGATCGTTAGTGGTTGGTGGTTTGATACAGTGCATATATAAGGGCTAATTATGGTTTGAGGGCTTTTTCTCTCCTCTGGATTGGGAGCTGAGTTTTGGAGACTTGTAATAACTCATAGGGATTCTTGAAGTTGTAAGAGGTACATTTAATGTTGTATGGTTGAGACTTTGATTTATGTTAAATGTTGGTGTTTGAACTTATGATTTTGAGTGTTATGATGGTTTTCTCTCTTGTTTATTTCTCCTTTTCCCCTCTCATCATGGTTAACTAATCTCTCTTGTTTTAGGGTTAGATGAAATTTAGGGTTTAATTACTTTGGAATAGTGATTATGCTTGTATGTGACTCTTTTATTTAGTGAATATCTTGTTAAATTCTTGTGAGATTTGCTACCCCATTTGAGTTACCCTAGGTTTTTAAGTGATGAAAGTCCTCTTAATCAACTAGTAGATTTTACTAAATATGATATATGAGTGCTATCTAGAAATGGAAGTGCCTTATATTGCTCCTTGATGCTCATGAATGTAAATGCAACTATTGTGAGAGTAAAGGCATGAAAATTTTATTCCATAACCTTAGTTAGAATTGTGTTGCCTTGAAAAAGGAATGCATGATTATTGGAGTGAAGCAAGAGTCTATTGCCTGTTATATCACTATCTCCTTTGCATGATCATCTTAAACGGATTCGAAACCCTAGAACACTTCTCTCTTACATTTAATCTCATTCTAGTGCCTAGTTTATTTACTTCTTTCATATTCATCTTCTTTAGTTGTAATTGCTAGCCTAGCATTTTCTCTCCTAACCCTAATCGTCTAGATAACTACTTGAGAACTATAATTCTAGTACTTGGTCGCTTCCTCGTGTGATCAATATTTTATTACTACAACAAAAAGATGAAGAACTCATTGTCACGGACAACATCATCACTACTCCACAGCCATATAGTGTGCTAGCAAGTGCCCTATGCATGTATAGGATTGCCCTATCGCCCACCATTGGTATTTTGTAGATTGAGTTGAATTGGGATAATGTAAGCTTGTACTTCTGATTGAATAGGTAGAATGTAATCTCTCAAGGATTATGCTCATGATTTTAGAACTCGGTCTTCACCGAACTTAATAACTACAACATTGGCACTTCATAGGTCTTCCACTTTGTCTTCATCAAGTAATTCCAACCTAGCTTGTCACAAAGGTAGTTCACATCTGTGTCATAGCCCAACTCTAACATAGTGAAGTTGTTCATGTATCTTGTGTTGGCAAAGATCCTCTTCTCAAGCATCATATACTTGTTCCTTTGCTCTGCATTCTGAAAGATTACTGTTCCTTTTTTATTAGTGCTTCATGTGTGTCCTCTTGTCCTCGGACATATGGGTGCCTTTAAATGCTACTAAGTGCACTAATCGTTCAAGTAGTAAAGTGTAATGAGTACATATTTATGGATCCCACGAGGAAAAAATACTAATTACCTACTTCATAGGCTACTAGGAGACAACAAAGTTTCAGATTTGGTTTAGTTCAGAAAAAAATAAAATATAAGTAAAATGATTAATTACAGAGATAAGTGGTGATGACTAGGGCCTGGACGACAAATGTGATTAGGAATAAACTCACATACTCCCATAAAAATCAACACAAAAAGATGCACATACAGTTAAATCTTCAAATAGATTAGGGACACCAATTGTATGACTTCACTTAATGGGTAAACCAACTATCTATATGATAAAGAATATAAAGGGTGTTCCTTAATGGTTCTACCTCTTAGATTATTAACACGAGATGCAATAAGTTATCTCCTTAAACTATCAAATCATCCTTAACGGATTAACTTTATAGACCACAATCTAAATGTCCTTAACGGATCAAGATAGTAGGCCATGAATTGCAATAAGGTATCAACAACATTAAATAGTTAATTATTAATATAAACTATTCAGAGATTGCAAACAATCATGTTTCTGAAAAAACAAACTAAAATTAGTAAAAAAACAGTTAAAGGTTTATAGGCTTGAATCCAAGCATTTAAACTATTACAAATAATGTCTCAAATAAATCATTTAAAATCAAAGTAAATTTGTCCCAATAGAAAATAGAATAAAGATATACTCTTTTGGACTTCAAACAAGAGTTGAGCGATCTTCTTAACAAGTGTACCGCTCAGTCTCCTCGTCAACAGCCTTTCAAAGCTCTTTCATTCGTGGCATTGAAGTGCAGGTTGACGACTCCTAGCCTCTGTCTTCATGTCTTCTAAGAAAGTGTTTTATACCTCGATATCTCATATTAGGATTTTCCATGGTTAGAGTTGATATGACACCTTTGTGTGTCAGCCCTTCATTTTAATTCATCTTCAAGCCAATGACTATGATAAAATCCTGTAAAAATAGTTCCAAACCTTTAGAATATTATCTCTACTTATTCTCCATGGATTTATTCTTGATAGAAATCCTTTTGGCATTCAAACTCCTTCAAATCTTTCCAACTATACAACTTTGCAAGTTCGTCATGGCCCGTAACTGGATTTTACGGCCATGAATATTAGTCTTTCCATATAACCTAAAGGCATTATGGCCCGTGATGAAATATCATGACCCGTAACTTGTGCTTTGATAAAAAATGATGAGTATAGACCCTTCTTCTCATGGCTCATAACGGATCTCATAACCCTTAATATTCCGATGTATCATAATTATTCTTGTCGAGGTCGTGACATAATATAACGACCCATAAAACACATGCATCCATGCTGGAAGCCCTCTATCACGACAGTAATGCCCGTTGACGACCCATGAAACTTATATTTTTCGGTTCTATGAGTTGTGAATGGGTTCCTTTCAATGTTTAGTCCAGTCAAGTCTTTCCTTCGCCTCTCCATATGATTTTCTACAAAACCAACATCGGTTAGGTGTACATTCCATACTTGAAGAAATATATACAAATAAATATTGAAATAGATGCATGCTATGCCAAAATGACTCTAAATCATGCCTAATGCAGACCTAAAAACATGTCATACACCTAATTTCCCCAAGCTTAGATGTTTGCTTGTCCTCAAGAAAAGCTCGAGGCAAAACTCAGACTATAAAAGATTCAATCATTGTTTCCACACTACAGAACAACTACTTTTCTAATGGCATCAGTTTATACATTCATCGCCAAAGCATCTTTTCACTTTCCAAGAATCCCATCCACATAGACTTCTAGTACTTAAACATATTTACACTCCTTCAAGTTTAGCCCTATATATGTAACAATGTTCAGTTGATCAAATAAGAGCATCAATGCTGAAAACACAAGTGTATATTGAGCTTATTTAAAAATTAGGTTTTCAGATTTTTCATCACTTTTTTTTTCATTTCCTTTGAGTTCTAGCCTTCAAATAGGGTTGCACAGGGAAGTACGTGTAGCGAGCTTTCGACTGATGACTCCCAGACTAGATGACCATAGGGCAATAGGTGTTGAAGCACCCCTCAAGCTAATTTGCCTGAACATTCCCAAGTTCTGGGTGAAGGTTTCGAATCTCAGTAGTGATTTGAGTATTACTGTAATTATCCATATTGCACAAGGGGGTCCATGTTGTTGGCTTTCGATCGGTGGATCCTAGACCAGTTAGCCTTAGGTCACCAGGCATGAACCCTTATGGATCTAATTGCCTGAACCCTCCAAGGTTTGAGATAAGAGATGTCATAGCCTCCTCAGCTACTTTATCACAAAACATTTTTTTTCAAATATTATACTTTCTTACAACATTAAGCTAAATAAACACTTATGTGTTCAATAAGGAGGCAATTATTATCAATATTAAACATAGAACAAAAACAACAGGAACAAGATTTTGTCATCTAAGTATCCATAAATTCAATTGGCACAAACATCATTCCATCATTTCCCAATACTAAGGTGATAAACGATAAAATAAGATCATTCAAATTTTTCTATCTAGCAAGATGTCCTTGAAAATTACTTTAGAAAAGTATAAATCCAAATCATGAGACAATATAGATGTTGAATGGTATTTTTGGTTTTTTAATTTTTTTCAATTTTTTTGGGTTTCAATATAGGATGACAATGCAATACAATATAAAGATGAACTTACATTACATTAAGCAAATATGTAGTACATATGTGAAAGGCAAATATGATATATGATAATGCAACTCCCCTAAGCTAAAATTGAACATTGTCCTTAGTGTTTTGGTCCAACCAAGGGGAGGGTACAAATGCATGAAACATAAAATGACTCAATAAAGGAGGGAAATAAGATAAAGAAACTGCACGACCTAGTTTACTCCCGAGTCAATGAGGTGGTGGTGGTGGATACTCGTAGTCATGGTGCAGTAGTGCTCCATAATGGCCAAAGTCTACAGGGTAGTCGTACATATATTGGACCATGGCCTCAGTCCTCTCCTGGTGATAATGGATGTCCCTGATCTCGCCCTATATAGAAGTCAGAATAGTATGCATGGAGGAGAAATCATAAGTACCAGGAACAACAGAAGGCTCGATGTCCAAGTAGGAGGGCTGCCCAGAGTGCAAAGGCCCCATTGCGCGACAGGGTGGGATGATCGGCAGCGTCTATGGAGCGTCGGTCGACAGGAGATCCAGTTGGCTTCGATAGAGGGATCGAAGTGCTCAGTCTCAGCACATGGGAAAACCATAGCAGAATACTAAAAATAGAACACGGTGTCGCCTCCAAACCGGTGTCTCCCCCAAAGCTTCATAGCTTGAACGATGCGGTGGTCCAAAAAGGTTATTTGATACACCAAGTCAATGTCCTCCAAGTCGAGCTGAAGATAGTGTGCAATAGGAGTAATCAGCCCCCCGATCACGATCGTCCCCTTGTCCTTCTTGGAGTTCTTTTCAAAAGTGTGTGCTAGAAAAGCTCCTACATTCACTAGAGTGCACTTTGACATGCAGTAGATAAAGAATATCTTGGTTAAGTAACCAAGCCATCATTGTCACCTCTCCCAAACATGGTGTTGGAGAGAATTCGGTGCACATAGTAGAGCATTTGATTCTCTATCATTGTTCTCTTTGTCACCTGGTACTTGAGGTGATCCGCTTCCGTGATCCTCTTCCAGAATTGTCCCGCATCAAACTCTTTTGGAATTCGCATATGGACCTCATTTGGGAAATGCTAAATAGCATTGAACTCAGTCAGGGAGAGGGATAATTGAGTGCTAAATAGGTGGAAAGAATTGGAAGGCCTTTTATTATCGGTGGCGTTCTTGATCTCAGACAAGCTTAGGAACATGAATGAGATTGCTTCATATGTTGGCCATGACTGCCTAATGAAGAAGTTGAGGCTGATGTTGTCAATGTAACTCCCCAGATTCTATCTCCCAAAATTTTATCCTCTCCAAAGATATTTTCATAATTAGGAGATCAAAGATTTTATCTCCTCATATTTTATCTACCCGGAAATCTAATCTCCTCATATTTTATCTTCTCAAAAGATATCTTCATAACTAGGGAATAAAAATCTGAATCCTAGTTATTTAAAAATTCAAAATTAATTTAAATATGAAAAAATCAAAGATTGTCCAATAAATTTGGACTCTTGGATTATAAATATTTCCTCCCAGAAATTTTATTCTTTTTCCCCTACCCGACCCTAGTCTTCTTCTCCCCGTGCCCTTGCTCAAAGAATCTCAAGGTGAGGTTTGAAGTTCTCTCTTTTATTGGTGGATGCTCATCTCTAACCGAGAGAAAACTGCAGAAGAAGATTCATTGCAAGGGAACACAAGAAAAGTTAAAATCGAACGTGACATCGAGCATATGGGCTAATAGGTGTGTATTGTGGCGGATCACTTGTAGATCTAGGTTTTATATCGTTAATCATGTCATAGGATTCTAAAGATTATTCACAATCCTCTAAATATTGATTTGATATTGTTGATCATTGTCCTAGAGTTCTAAAGATGATTCCTAATCCTCTGAATATTGGTTTTATATCGTTGGTCATGTCCTATGGTTATAAAGATTATTCATAATCCTTTGAATATTGATTTCATATCGTTGATCATGTCCTAGGGTTCTCCAGATTTTTCATAACCCTCTGAATATTTCATTCATGATTAAGACCATGCTTTTCTCTACTTGTCTGATATCCTTGATCATGCCATTGATTCTATTTCGAATTTGGATTAGAATGCTTCAAAACCTAGATTTCATGTCTCCCTTTTACCCAAAATTATATTGTTTCGTCTTCTTGTTTTCTCATATTAATAGATGTAATAGGATAGAGTAGAATCAAATTTGAATCGGAAGAATCCTTGTACCGTTACGTCCGTGACACCAGAGTCACGACCCGTGTAGAATAGAATATGAAAAATTCCCTGTACCGTTATGGTCATTACACCAGAGTCACGGACTGTGATGATGAAACTCACGACCATTATGCCCTAGTTACGGCTCATGACATTGAGATCAGGTGATGAAGCAAAATCGTGTGTCTCAAAATTAAAGGAGGTACCAGGTTTTCTAGACCTGGGGGCACCTAGACAAAAAAAATAGATCATCAACAAGTTTTAAAATAAACCTAAACACACAACTTCAACCGCAAGTATACGGTTATCCTTGTAGTATTTTAGGGTCGAATCCACAGGGAAATCAGAAATTCACAATTCAATAACTCTATTCTACCACGAACCAAAATCAAGGAGAAATATCTTTTGTGTAGGAAATTAGGTGAACTGGAACTAAAATCTGAAAAGAAAGGTAAACTAATATTTTTGGTATTTTAGATATTTAGATAAACAGAAAGAGAACCAATATAGAGCAAGATCAAATCACTCAATTAGAGAAAATAGCCGAGACATGGGAATCATTTCGAATCCTACTT